>JACXGI010010377.1:0-27588 GCA_016801175.1 Esox masquinongy
CACACACACACACACACACACACACACACACACACACACACACACACACACACACACACACACACACACACACACACACACACACACACACACACGGATTCTGATGCATTTTGTATGAAATCAAATAAAAATTAAATTTAAATCAGCTAATTTTTTCAGGCCCAGACTTGGAATTGCTTTAAACAGTGTCTAATCAGATCCAAACAAATGACAAGCTTGATGGATTCGATAACGATGCAGTTACACAGCTTCTATTCAATACCGGTAATAGTTAATAAGGGCTTACCGGTCAAATGATACATCATGTTATGATGACAACATGTATCGCTGCATGTCTGAACATTAATGTGTTGTTTTATTCTTTGGGCCGTGGGCAAAGTATGACTCCTTGGTTTTCATTTATTAATGTCACAGCAGAGCAGAGAGAGCGAGGATGATAAAGACACGCACGCACGCACGCACACACGCACACACACAGAGTGGAGGCGATGTATATAAAGCATCAATCTGAATTATGCATGAGGATCAAACAGGGCTCCTAAGGTGATATAAATGCTCAAAACACCCCAAACCTGTCTGCTATTTTTACGTTCAGTGTGTGTGTGTGTGTGTGTGTGTGTGTGTGCGTGTGTGGTTAGAGGACAAGGTGACCTGAGCTGAGGTCAGTCTTTGAGTAAACAGCTGCCTGTGTCCAGATAGCAACTCTACCTGTGCAATTATCTGATAGCAAACATATCTGTCCATCTCTCAAACACTTTTTGTTTCAGGTAAAATCTCCCTGTGCCAGGTTTCCAAAAAAAGCATCTCAGTACACAATTTTTAGGGACTAGTATTGTCTCGACACCACATCTAGTTCTACTTACTTCTACATCCAGTGGCCAAAAATCCCAGAATATATCTTTAATCAATCCAGATTATAACACAGGAAAATGTGAATAAATTCTTGGGGGATCAACACTTATGCACTCAATTGTAAAAGTGGGGGGAGAAAGAGACATGTTTAAGAAAAAAGGATGTGAAAGACAAAAGGAACACCTTATAAGCCCCATAACTATACAGGGTTTTGGTTAATTCCATTTAAATTCTTGCCAATTCATAAACCAACCGGCAATTCCAAATGTTCCTCTTTCATGTAGCAGTTAATTTCCTGCAGTGACCTGCAAATGGAAATGGTCCGATCCTTTTAAACAATACTGTTATCACACGGACATACACAGTCAACATTATGTCTTAGTACAATTTAGTAGGTTTTATTACAGTTCATTTAAAACAGAGATTTACTGCATCGAATTGCAAGTTTCAACCTGTCCATAATAAATACTAAAAGGTTTTGTCAAAGACTAAGTTATTGGTTTTGTTTCTGTGCCATTTACCTAACAATCAGACATAAAAAACAGCCTGTCAAAAAAACTAAAGTAAAATCTAATAATAATCAGCATCAAAATATTTACACTTATACTTACAATTATAAAATACAAAAAAATATGTGAGGAAGTTAGAAGAAAGAGAATGACAAAAATTGGACTGCAGATATTCGGGATTCCAATGACAAGATTTGTTCAAACTAAAGAAGTGGTTAAGAAATCCTTTCTAAAAATGTGTGTCCAGCACACACAAACATGCACACATGCACACACTGCATTCAGCTCCCAAAGAACATGTAAGAACAAGGGCATTGGAGACCCTGACTGCATTTAATGTGTGAGTTCACGACACAGACACACACGCACACCCCCACACAACCACATACACACACCATTTTAAAGAATAAGTCAAAGATAGATAGATAGATAGATAGATAGATAGATAGATAGATAGATAGATAGATAGATAGATAGATAGTGTGCTGATGCTAGGAGCACTTCCAGACACACACGGCCAAGCTGCCTCCAAAGAACATGTACAGTAGGTTTTTGACTTCGTGCGTCACTTCGAAGCCGAAGCCCTCCCCAATCACCACGTGCCATGAGCTGCCAAACTTTTTATCCATCGACTCCTTGATCATCTTTGCCGCACTCTGAGAGAGCGGGAGAGGAGAAAGAGAGAGAGGGTACATTGGGAAGGACTGGGACATTGGGAAGCTGTCGGCTACAGGCAAACATTCCATGTTGACAGCTGTATACCCAAAAAAAAAAAATCTAGGTATCATATTAATTAGGCATTTCACACACACACACACCTCATTGTTGGTGGCAAACTTCTCGCAGGCTGTGACACAGAGCTCCATGGTTTCCACCCTCATCTCCTCTGGCATATCTGTGTGCTGAAGAAAACAACAACGTCACAAACAACCACTCTCTCTCTCTCACACACACACACACACACACACACACACACACACACACACACACACACACAGTACCCTAATAAGAGGAAAGCTGTGAAGCCTTTTGTAGTCTGCCTCTTCTTTCTTGCTTTCTGCCGTCTCTGCCATTCCACCAGTAGCAGACAGCTGCAAAAAAATACACATCGATGAAAACGTTGCTAGCTAGGCTGTTTTAAGACGGTACAGTAGTTCGCTACCTGTACAGTAATCAGTAACTGTGTGTAAATCTTCTAAGCCTACCTAATGGTGGAGATGGTGTGTTAGTTTGCTATGATTGAAACCTTTGTTAACTGATTAACGGTAGCTTATTACTGTACTACTAGCTAAATTAGCAAGCTCAACTCACGCTGGGCATGTATATGAAAGTATGCCAGCTACATGTAACGGTAAATGGCTAACCACGCTGCTATCCAAACTTCGTCTTAATATTAGTGTTGAACATGACGTATACGTAGCTGAAGCGCTTTGTTTTGATGAGGAGTTAATGTTTGCTACCGTTACAGCAGCTGTCTGGCTCGCTTTCCCTAACATCGGCTAACTAGCAACTTGAACGTTACTCTAGCTAGTTAGCATTAGCAGACTATTGGACGTTGTATTCTCTTCCAAAGTCACTTGAATTCCGACTTTCCAGTGTTCACGTCTGTGATTATATTGCAGAAATAGTTAACATCACGTTTCATAAAGGTATTGCATTTTCTACTTACGCACAGTAAGATAACAAAACCGAAGTTTACTCCACTTTCAATCCGGTTGTTAAGGAGACATTTTCAACCATAGCAACAAACTGATTCCCTCAACAGGAAACCCCGCCTGCTTTAGGTTTGCGTCCTCTCCATTGGTTTAGAAGCCTCTCAATCAATCTTTGCAAGGATCTTCGCCATAGAGATAGTTAGACTTCCTGTCTGATGATCAATCTCTGGCTAACATTCCAATATACAGACAGTACAAATGTTTATGATATATATATATATCATATATATATATACTCGTCAGAGCTTCGGCTGTTAGGGAAGAATTTTAGTGGACTCAGGTTTTTGCACACGAAACTGCTTGTTTGGCATTATTAAAACTGATTGCATCATATTAGATATACATCCATTTAAATCGCTTGGAACAGTCACCCAAATGGGTGGATGTCGGTTAGAGACCTTTCTTGTTTTGCTCTAGCAACCTCTTGTTGTAGGCCGGGTGCCTGTGAGCTCAGTCGTGGTTGGGAAAGTGTTCAGCTCCAGCAAGGCTGCTGACTAAAAATGTCCTGGTTGAACGAGCAGTGTAATAAGCAGAACGGTATGGCGAGATGTGGACACCTCTGAACTTTCGACCCTCTTGAATCTGCTGTCAAGTTGTTCCAACGAGACTATATAATAGGTTTTACAGAATTTACAAACATTACAGAATTTAGAGGGGCAAGACAATTATTAGAAAAAGAATATGAAACAGTGTGATTTAAGCCCAAATGTGCACTCCCAATGTTCAGATTTAGGTGCTGAAACCTGATGATGTGTGTGTAGTGTGTGTAATGACGTCGATTATGTTGGAGTCTGGAAATAGAACAAAACAGAGCAGTGACGATGAAGTGGTACAAAGGATTCAATCAGGTTTCAAGTGTCAGTGGTGGCCAATAACATCTTTTGACGTATTCATTCGTTTACTACGCGACTTTAAATAGCCCTAAACACTACAGTGTTAAATAACGGTAAATTGAAAAGAGTCAGTGAAAGCAGATCTTTTGAGGAAGTGAAATGGTGTCTAAAAACCTAACAAGACGGAACAACCAGATGCGTCATAATATCCCTGGAAAGCGTAATTGGAGCCAAATTTAAAAACAACTCATTATCTTCACAAGTCTACCTCGCGTTTTGACGAGCCGTCTCACTTCGGATGGGCTTTTTTACGTACGCGGAAGCTTCTCTAGGAGCCGTCATTGAAACCGTCCGTTTATTGACAACAGACTAGTGATGGTCATTTCGGATCTTTTCAGTGAGCCGGCTCGTTAAGCTCAGCTCACCAAAAAGAGCCAGCTCTTTTGGCTCCCAAATGGCTCTTTAAAAAATATGTTTTGTGTTTTTTCAAGTCAAACAGTTTGCGATAGTTTGACTATGATTGGTGTTAAAACAATTCTAATTAAATTATTCAATGAAATCATACAGTACCTTAACCACAATGTATTTAAAATGCATTGGTTGGTTATGAAAAAGAATGCTATTAAACATTTGTGTTTAAAGTACAACTTTTGAATGTATATAAACAAAGTGCATATAAATCTAACCATTCAAAACGAATACAATCTGAACAGCATAATTCGAATGCTTTTGGACCTGTGAACTGTGTGACCGGGTGTCCCGTAGAAAGGATAGTCATTTTAGAGAGGCAACTTGGACATTAGGGAGCACTTATTGAAATTGAAAGTTTTGCACTGTATGGTCATTTTATGTATATTTTATTACATTCTACTGTATGCACAACATGCACTCATTCAGGCCTAGTTATCTATAAGAATAAAATAGACCGCTGATTCATATAAACCCATCATTGAAAATGAGTGTCAGTGAGTGAACTTGTTCTTTCTTCCATGATTTTCGACGGTGTGTAATTGGTTATGGAAGCATTTTGCCCAGCTGCTTTAGATAAGTGTCCAACAGCCTGTACAAATGATGTCCATGACTGTAGGTGTTATTTACGGTAACAAATGAATTCAAACATGTTATTGAAGACTGATATCAGCCTGCATGGTTGGGCCTTAGTACTTTTAAACTAAAACAACTTTGCCTATTTTGTGCCAAATGTCACTTTTGTTTTGTTGTTTTGAACACCCCTTGATTACCTACTAGAAATTAACATATATGTAATTCAATGCATTTCTTTATTTTCTGTGAAGTTTAAACAAATGACTCTGATCTCGGTGTTCCATGACTACAAGATGTCACAGACTTCAATTATGATGCTGATGTCAGGTCATCAAAGAGCCGTGGTCAAAAGTAGTGTACTCTAAAGGGAAGCAGTATTTTATAACTTAAATCATTTAAAGACACTTTAACATTGTACCTGTCACACTACTTTAAATTACTTCTCTTCATAAGCTGCACAACATTTCATAAAATAGTGGACTATCTCCATTATCTGAGCCAGTTTGGACCCCTCCACCTCATTCCTCTAGACCAGTTCGCCTGTAATGTGTTGAGCAGCATTCCCAAGGATGTTCCCAAGGATGTTCTGTGTTCTTGGCTGACCAGTCAGATGAATGGAGGACCTCCCATGTCTGGAATGGATCCCTTCCAGAACCAGGTTTGTTTGGCCTAACTGTTAATGTGTAGTCTGAAATGGCAACCTAAATGCTATGAAGTGCACAAAGGGACACATTTGATTTAGAAGGGGATTATAATTTCTTTATTTATTTACAGGGACAATGGCAACATTTAGTTTGGCATATACCAGCCCAACACAGCTCCAGCCACCATCCAGTCAAACTCCTGCTATGGAGGAGATCAGGATGACTTCATGGACTGGAGAGAGGGCCAACATAACAACATTGGTCTATGGCAGAATAAATACCCCTGTCATCAAGATGAGCAACCTATGGATATTCATGTTGTGGACAACAACCAATCAACATTAACTAGCAAGAACACAGTCCGGCCAAGCCAATCAGCAGGTATGACCAAGACAACCGTCTGGCTCTGCCCATCAAAACCTGCTACTTGTTGGTGATTCTCCCATCAGAACAAAGTGAAATGTTGGCCATCCAGCCAGACAGCCCGTATCCAGGCAGCCATGAACCAGACACCAATGTCCAACAGCCAAACAGCAACATCCACTAACACAAGTTTTGTCAACTTGAGGAAAAGAAGACTTCACCAGCACTACATCCCAAAGAGAAGGAAGATGTAGATTTCTTTCCTCTGAAACTGTCAAAATACCTAGTTCAACACAGACATTGTTATGTAGATCAGAGCAAAAGAAGCTGTGCAAGTACATGTATTACTTTTTCAAAAAGATAAATAAACAGCCTCCATTTTGGCATGTATCTTTGATTGCAGTTCAGTATTCTTTTGTGTTGTCCATATGGTTACTCTGCACCCTAAAAAACTGAGATTATCTTTTGTAATGAGAAAATATAACATTTGAATAAATTATAATTTAATTCATTTAAATTATAATTTAAATTATTATTTAATTCATTTTTAAAACCCAGGTTAAACAGTAAATGCAGATATTCAATTTGATGTCACTATTGCATAGTACAGACGTGGACAAATTCTTAATTTCACTGCTCTGTTTTTGCCTGTTTACAAATGGTCATTTCATAGGGAATTGTTGGAGGCACTCAGAACAAAGAGTCCAGTTCACTGAGCCTAGAGGCCTGTGGGATACACAGTAGGAATTCAGTTCTGGATTATAGCAGATTATCAATTCCTGGAAAGATGGACACACAGCAGATCATGACAGGGAGGAGTATTCGAGTTCTCTCTGTCTCTCTTTTGCGCTCTTACTTTTTTTCTATGTGTGTGTGTGTGTTTTGTATGCTGTGTGTTTTGTATGCTGTGATGCAACGTATCTTAGGTTAAACTCACCAGGCATTAGGCTAACAACATGAATAAATATGACTTGAACAAGTATTATGGAATCATTATCATGGATTCAGAGTTCTTCAGAACAGCCTGAGTGAACCACCCGAGGTTAAGACATTGGTTGGAGTTGGAGACTCGTCTGTGTCATCAAATGTGTGTGGGTGTGTGTGCGTGCGTGCCTGCGTGCATGGATGTGAGTGTGCGTTAACACTCAGAGTGAAGGGAGGTAAGTCACGTCGTCAGCCCCACCCAAACTCAGTAGCAAGAGAATGACAATGAGGGATTTGATAAACTGCCTTATCCTCGTCCATTTGCCTTATCCTCGTCCATTTGCCTTATCCTCGTCCATCTGCCTTATCCTCGTCCATTTGATCTACTATCCTTTTTCTCATTCTTCTGATGGACTGGCCTCATCGTCAAGCGTTGGTGAGGAGATAAGAGAGAGAGAGGGGGAGGAGAGGTGTCTGACAGATGGGAAAGAACAACAGAGAAACCAACTGGGTTTAAAGATAAGCGGAGGAGAGATGACGATAGAGATCAGACGATGGATAGAGAGAGACAACCGAGAGGAAAGGGCGAGAGAGATCCGATGAGAGGAAGAGGGACATCACAGTGTAAAACGTGACACGGCAGACGTGGTGTGCAGAGCATGTGGTCCCCGATTCCCTATTTGGTAAAATACTTCTGACCAGGGCCCTGGTTTAAATGTGTGTAGGACTCCGTCTATGGCCACAAACATTCAGAATTTCAAAGAATGAAGGTGATTCATGTAACCACCAAAGAGAAAGGGTTTCTTTCAACCTTTACGCAGCACAGGTCGTGACAGGCCGACTGCTGGAGAGAGAGAGACAGATGGGTGATGCAACATTAGAACTAATGGGCCAAGAGAACAAAACATGGAAATGAAGAAATACATTAGGCGGGCAGGCTGAATGGACCCACTGAGTGAACCGGAGAGCTGACGTGAAATGATGAGAGACTAAAAATAAAAATAGATTAGAATCTAATGAGGAAGAAGCGAAGAGAAAGTCTGGAGGTCATGGTGTGAATATCAATATTAATGGGTCTGAGAGCCAAGAAGGTGGAATGAGGGGAATGACAGACGAAACAAGAGAGAATGCTGCGGATAGGAAGGGAGGAGGGATAGTGAGACGGGATACTGATGGAGAAAAGGATGGAGAGATGGTGGGAAAGCGTGAAAGAGAGACAGGGATGGAGACAGGCATAGAGCAAGTGTGGTGAAAGACGGATGAGATATTCAGGGAACAAGAGAGAGGAGGGAGAGGGGGATGAAAGAAGAGTGACGGAGAGGTAATTAAGATCTATGTATTATTCAGAGGGAGAGGGGCGACGGCAGCATGTGACGATAATATACCACACGTGCGTGTGTGTGTGACCAGGAGTCCCCTCAAGTATAGTAACCCGTAGCTGATCTGTCATGTGATCATGGCCAGCCAATCATCCCAAGCTTCCAGTTATCTCATAGGTAGTAAATATAAGTAAGTGTATACAATCAATAATGTACGCAAGTCACTCCGGATGACTGCATCAGCTAAACTGCCACAGCGTAAACGAGAATGAGGCGAAGTGAGGATGTGTAGTTGGTCCTCAACAGGCTCTGGGTTAAGGTCATGGTTCTATTGAGGTTTAGTGTTAGGTTTAGGGCTATTTTGGACTCTGGGTTAAAGTTAGGGTCAGGAGTTAGAGAAAAGGGTATTTTTAATGGGAATACATTTTGGTCCAAAAAAAGGACCTCTCATTGTACAAGTCAGACATTCAAACATAGCCACAAACCCACCCACCAACTCCCACACACATACACTCACAGATTGGTGTTTCTATTCTTGTGGGGACCAGAAAATGAGAAATTCATATTCACTATCCCCTGAACCTTAAACTGTAATGCCTGAAGGTAAAATCAACCTCAATTCCAACACTATTTGTAAGTTTTTCCCTAAACCTAACACCTTAATCAGAAATCCTATCTTTCGTAGTTGGGGTCTGACTATAAATTCTTGTTGGGACCAATTTATGAGTTTTAACAATCTTAGTAGGGACTTCTGGTCCACACACACACACACACACACACACACACACACACTTGTAGGCTTGGATCACACACAAGCGCCCAAACACACACATACAGACAAAGGCACAAACTATGCCCGTAAAGCACATTATGTCATCGTCACCATTTTATTTAGTCATCCACATATTGTCACAATATCATAGAAGATCCACAGAGGTGCAGAGGAACAAGCATGAAAGTCACAGACATCACAGCTGGTTACCATCATAACCAATAGCAGACAACAGAGAGACAGAGAGAAAAAAGATGAGATAGTGCGAGCAAGAGATAGAGAGAATGAAAGAGGCTAAAATACATTTTACATTTGTATTGGGCGTGCAAACCCAGACAGGCACTTCACAACCATTATGTCAATGGTGAAGGGGGACCGAAATGGGCATAACAACGGCGATGGGGCAACCGATTGCTGTGGTACACTTTCCTTCACTTCACCTTTGACCTTTCACCCCATTGTCACAACGTCCCGTCTTCTCACCCTTACAAGAGCTATTCTGTAACGGTGTAAAGGTGAATACACATTCACTGAGGTGTTTTTCTCATGCATACATTCCATTCTATCGGGTTTACATTCATATACATAAGAACAGGTCAGAAGTCAACCAGAGTTTATCAGGTGTCTGTCGTGTTATCAATACCAACACGATTAACACAATATTATCCACATGGAGTTTAGAATTTAAAGTGGTAGCCATTTTACATTTCAGCAGTCCATTTCATTCACAACTATTTATGTTCATTACCAAATATCAGTAGTTACATACCGTCATAACATTGTGAAATGCATTGTTCCTTGCAATGACAAAGCAATGCAAGCTACAGTGCAAGTGTCGCATCAACGTTGTGCAATATGGCAACTCTAGTTGCCATATTGGAGTTTTTGTGAGTCGAAGTTGGAAGGGAGGGATGGGTCTCACTTATCTGGAGTTTTTAAAGTACACAACACACGCACAACAATAACATCACTGCAAAACTAATATCAACTGAATACACAGTACAAAAAAACAGTGAAAAGACAGTTCCTAACTTTTTACATTCGGCTGTAGCAACATTTAGAACCAGTCATAGCATCCCCAAATACAATACAAAATCACCTTTTGGAAAAAGAAACACAAGCTTCATACAGCAGGAGACAAGACGAGGCCGTCTGTGTGTAAGCGTTTACTGAGTCGGCTTAGAACAAGAACTGAGTTTCACTGTTTCTTCTCTGACAGACATGTAAGGGACGGGATTCATTCAAACCCACCATGGAAATGTTCAAGCTGTGTTTTTGTTTAACCTATCCATCCCATTCCCTCTTCTAATTGTAAAAAGTGAAAGGATACCGGTGAAAAGATTCACTCTGGTAATACTTCTCAGTTTTTATACAGTATCCAACACCAGCCGGGTAGTACTTTTCAGTTTTTATACAGTATCCAACACCAGCCGGGTAGTACTTTTCAGTTTTATAGAGTATCCTACACCAGTCTGGTAGTACCTTTCAGTTTTTATAGAGTATCCAACACCAGCCTGGTAGTACTTCTCAGTTTTTATAGAGTATCCAACACCAGCCTGGTAGTACTTCTCAGTTTTTATAGAGTATCCAACACCAGCCTGGTAGTACTTCTCAGTTTTTATAGAATATCCAACACCTGCCTGGTAGTACTTTACAGTTTTTATAGAGAATCCAACACAAGTCTGGTAGTACTTTACAGTTTTTATAGAGTATCCAACACAAGTCTGGTAGTACTTTACAGTTTTTATAGAGTATCCAACACAAGTCTGGTAGTACTTTTCAGTTTTTATATCGTATCTAAACCCAGTCTGGTAGTAATTGTAGGTTTTCATACATTACCCCAGACCAGTCTTTGAGTCTATTTGATCAGGGCTAAAATAGCTACTGTGTAAATACTGAATTGTGGGTTTGATTGAATTGCATCCTGGATGTAGAAAAAAGCTGTACCTCTCTACCTTACTATTTCCTCCCATGGACACAGAGATCAAGTGAATCAGCTGTTCTGAACAGGTGGAGCACTGTTAACACATTCAGTGTGGCGTGGACATCAAGACAAAAACACACCAAGTGTTTTCTCATTAAAGTTCCTCCTCTCCAAAAACCTTCGGCACGCCTCAATAACCTCTCTTCGAAAAAAAAAGCACTTAAACACAACTAAAAACATCGCACAACCCTTTCCCAAAAACACCTCGAAATCCCTCTCGGGAGGAGCCCAAAACAACTAAACTCTCGCTTAATTGAGAGGCTCCCCTTTAAAACGACCTAGGGACCCGTTTTCAATGACTTCCTTCCCCTCACTGTCTGGGTCTGGACACGGCGCTGACCCTGGAGGGCTGGTTGCAGGGGTCCACAGCTTCTTTGGTCGCTCCTCCGTAGACCTCTATGTCCTGGTCGGTCCAGGGGACCACGTTGCCCAGTGTACCCGAGGAACAGGCAGCCAAGGCGGACACTTCCGCGGGCTTCAGGACCCTGTCCCACAGGTTGAACTGGGACAGCTCCCCTACTAGGGCCTGTGAGGCATCGAAACGACCTCCTAAGGTGTCCTGTAGGAGGAGATGTGACATGTCGTTTTCATAACTAATGTTCATTCCATTATGACAAACTCTACAACTCTAAACTCTAACTCTACTACTAGTTATTAACTACACATGCGACCACATCCTAGGGTGTCCTACGCAGGAAATACCTGCACCTTCACATACAGTCACCTTCTCAAAGCAACTTTATCCAGCTAATGAGAAATTTGTCTCCTCTCCGGGTTCGTTCCTACATAAGGACCTGTGGACCATCCCTCTCACCCACCTGCTCCTGCCCCAGAATGAGGACTCCTCCCGGCTTAATGGGGTGCCACGCTGCCAGCCCCTCTCCACGGCCCTTCTGCTTCCCCCCTTGGTAGGCCTTCCACACGCCGTCTCTCAGGGTCCAGCTGACGCAGATGTGCTCCCACACGCCCTGGGCCAGGGTCAGGGGAAGCTGCGCCACCTAGGGGCGAAGGACGGTAGTGACATATCAGATTAGGTCCGTTTCCAACCAAATTACAGTCAAATACATTTGCTATTCGGGTGAGACCCCAAACACACGCGCGCACGCGGCTACCTTATCATTGATGAGCAGCTCCACTGGGTTGTGAACACCCTGCAGCAGTACCAGTTCGTTGGGTTGTCCCGGAACGGAGTAGGAAAAGGGGGTACCGATGCCCCCTTCTTTAACCTAAAACCACATGACAACAACCAGTTGAGGGCTTTTCAGTCCGTGTGACTTAGGCTGCGAGCCCGAATGTCATCGTACGGGTGCCAGATGTCGCAAGCATCTCACTCTTCCAACTGAGCCGCACACACACACACACACACACACACACGCACGCACGCACGCAAGCATGCACTCACACACACACGCGCGCACACGCACCTTAAGCCAGGCGCAGGCTGTGAAGGCGTACATCTCAGGCATCTCTCTCCGCAGCAGACCGTACATGTAGTTGGTCCTGATGGGGAAGGACAGGACGTAGCCGTCCGGGTAGCTGTACTCTGTTAGACCTGACGCAGAGAAAAGGAGGAGGAGAGAAGGACGGAGAGGAGGGAGAGAGAGGGAGAGAGAGGAAGAGAAGGAGTAGATGTTGAGTAGTCGGCAGGGGTTCGGTCCTCATGGGGAAGTGGAGACCGCGTGGCTGTAGAACCTGCAGGGGAACGATGATGAGCATGGTGATGCGGAGGTGTGTGGAGCTGGTTGTGGAGCCAGTCAGCTGCTTCTCGCGGCTATCTAGGATTTCTCAGTCTCCTCTTTTACCTCGTCCTTAGTCTATCGCTGCATTTGTAATAAATCTGCATCTCTGCATCTCTTGCTTTTCTCTTCCTGCAGGACATATGTCATTCTCTGTCCCCTCACATCATCCATCCGTCAACTCCCTAATCTCCCTCCATCTTCTCCATGTCCTCCTCAACCCCCTAATCTCCCTCCATCTTCTCCATCTCCTCCTCCACCCCCTAATCTCCCTCCATCTTCTCCATCTCCTCCTCAACCCCCTAATCTCCCTCCATCTCCTCCATGTCCGCCTCAACCCCCTAATCTCCCTCCATCTTCTCCATATCCTCCTCAACCCCCTAATCTCCCTCCATCTGCTCCTCCATGTCCTCCTCTACCCCCTAATCTCCCTCCATCTGCTCCTCCATGTCCTCCTCTACCCCCTACTCTCCTTCCATCTTCTTCTCCTGTTCTATCTGTTTGATGTGGTGGTATGGTGGTATCAGTCCCCTGACCATGTAATACCTTAATAGTAATCTAATAATTGGGCTTTGGTATTTATAACTGGTCTTTGTTATTTCTAATTGGGCTTTCTCTGTTACTGCCTCTCCTCCTCCACTGCTTCCTGTTCTCCACTGTCACCCCTATTCCCTTCCACCCCCCCCCCACCCTATCCACTCACTCTGTTCCAGCTCTGCGATGCGGTGATGCAGCGTGTCAATCCCCTGGTCCGTCTGCTTGTGGTGCGTCTGGGTCTCCTTCCGGAGCGCCTTCCTCTCTTTCTCCAGCATCTCGATCTTCCTCTCCAGCTCGCCTTCCAGATTCTTCCAGGGGCCTCCCCCTCCCCTTGCGGGAGCCGTGGGAGCCTTCCGCCCACCCGAGGAGGCACCGCCGCCCCCTGTTGTCGGTGCCGACCCTTGAACTTTAGTGCCGATGCCCGTGCTCACGCCCACACCGGCGCTGGCAGGAGGAGTCTCAATGGAGAGGTTGAGGGCAGCGGGGCCGATCTCCAGCTGCCGAGTGAGAAGGAGAGAAAGACGGAGTTGGAAAAAGTTAGCATGGGGTTCGCAGTTATGATATTTAGCAGATGCTGTTGTCCAGTGCGCACACGTTCGTCTACTTCTTCCTGCGTCGGCATGAGTGGGTTGAGTGGTGGGAGGAGCTAGAAGTCATGTTGCAGTGTCCGATGAATACATTAAAACCGTTAAGTAAGCAACGAACAGATAGACGGGGGCAGGGAGAGAAAGGTTAAAAATGAAATGTTTCTGGGAGGTGGAGAGACGGGAGATAAGAGCAGTCGTGGGAGTGAGAGAGGAAGAAAGAAAGAAAGATGGGAGTTTAGATGAGAGAGAAAGGAAACGACAGAGGGAAGGATGGACATGAGAGAGGGAATTGCTGCGGAAAAGAGAGTTGCTGCGAGAAGAGATTTGGTCCACGGTCACCTACATTCACACTAACTGGACAGTGCAGTACATTTGAAGCCCTGTAGCCAGGAAGAGATGCTGC
The DNA here is from genome assembly GCA_016801175.1 of Esox masquinongy. Classification (NCBI taxonomy): domain Eukaryota; kingdom Metazoa; phylum Chordata; class Actinopteri; order Esociformes; family Esocidae; genus Esox; species Esox masquinongy. The sequence continues at coordinate 14,223 of JACXGI010010377.1, forward strand.
TGTCTGAAGCAATAAAACAGCATCTCTATGGCTTACAGACAGGCTCTCTCTGTCTTCCTCACTCTCTTACTGTGTCTCTTCCCCCCTCTGTTTCTCTCTCTCTTCGTCTCACATGCACTCACACACACACACACACACACACACACACACACACACACACACACACACACACACACACAGACACACAAACACACACACAAGATCCAGTTCTCAAGGTCTCTCTCTTCTGCCAACATCCTTTCATATTTTATTGATGTGTATGGATGCAGAGGTGGGGGGGGGCAGGACAAGATCTCCCCTGGCGTGTGAGGAAGGAAGTGCATGCTCGTGTAATGGTCCTGGGGATAGGGGCTGAAAATCGTTGGTTGGGTGGACGGACGGATCAGATTGATGAGCCGGAGGGAGGGGGGGGGGGGCTCCTTAAGTCAACACACTCATTAATGCCATTAGTCGATTCTAGATCCGTAACTCCTAAGGATCGGGTTGTGGAGGTTCTAGAATTAGAAGGCCTATTCAGCAGACATTTCTGCTTTGAATTTTCCAGAGGTGGACATTTTGGTTGTTGCTCCAGTAAGTGCACAGTGGATTCAAGGAATGAACATGTTGATCAAGCTTTGATCATTACAGTCACAAGTGTTTTGCTACAGCAACAACTAAAACGTGCAACCTTGGAAGGCCCAGGTCTGAGTTTGGGAAAACCTGTCTTTGCCTAGCCAATCTGTTGCATAAGGTCGAGGCATTTTGTTGTGTAACGTGTCTGTCAATCTTTGTTTCTGTGTTGAAGAACAATTTGTGGTTAAATCGTGTCCGCTATTATTGTAAATTTCATATGTTTGAAAGCAGGCCATCAGTTAGGCCTATTGAATAATACGTCCCTTGAAAACTAAACGGTGCATAGGAACGTATTAGCCGAGCTAACAGACTTGAAGAGATAATCAAAACGTTTTTTTCAATATTGAAGCATCTATGCTAAAGCCAATCAAAACAAGTGCCGAGCATATCGAGCATGTATATTCTTAGCTTTTGAGGTAAATTTAAGGCTACTCGGTATTCGCACAACCCACCTCCAGTTTCTCAATGCGGTCCTTCAGATTGAGAATGGCCCTCTCCAGCTCCTCCACCGCCCTCGCGGTCTGCAGCTGAACCGCCGCGGACGAGCTCACATCATCCCCGGCCATGAGGCGGCGGTTGCCCACCCATACTCCTAGGCTCCGCTCGGAGGGCCCGGGAGCGCTCTCCTCCAGGCCGCTCTCGCACTCCGACAGTTTCCCCGTGAGTTCACGGATGGTCCGTTGATCCATTAGGATCTGGTCGTTCTGTTGCACCACAGTCTGCCGGAGTTCATCAGCTGTGGTTCGAAGATAGCTCCAGTCCTCGGAGTCGTCACCGTAGAGCGAGGGGTCGTCCGCTTGCTGCTTCAGGCTCTTGGGCTTGCATTCTCCGGCAGGGATCGGGGTGCAGATGAGACGGCTGAAGCTGAATTGTTTCGGCGCGCCGCCACCACCACCGGTCACATCGCCCGGTCTAAGCTCATTGAGAGCCGAGGGTCCCCCCAACCCGAGACCTAACCCGTCTCTCCCGCCTTCCTCGTAGGATTCAGAACCATGGAGAGCGCCTAGGGGACCGGCGTGCGCGACGGAGCCGGACTGCAACAGGCTCTCCGCGGTCAGCGTCGCGTTGTCGGATAGGTCCTGGGGCGCAGCAGCTTTCCGCGGGTATACACTGGCGATGATGCAGATGACTACGCCAAGGAAGACCACGGATCCAGCCCCAACCAAGACCACGATGAACTTCATAGCGGCAACGCGGCAAGATGGGCTAAAGCAATCGATAGATTACACGTCTAAGATTAAATTTCGTTTGAACGATAGATTGGATTGGGGAGAAAAAATCTGTTTCCCCTTCACAATGTCAAAATATGAATATTGTACATTTCAAAACACGCTATTTCATAATCCGCTCTTCGATAGTCTATCAGATGATTAATCTACCTGCTTCTTTATCTGATTAAATACAGCGAGCAGGCCCTAAGCCTATGTTCTAGTCTAGATCTAAATAACACCTCTTAGGAACAGAAAATGTATGTCTGCAGTTGTCAGACGCGTCTGTTGTATTTTTCCGCCCTCAACAAATGTAAAAATAAAGATGATCTGTTGTTTTTCTATATAGGCGTTCGCTCTCCCCTTGTTGCTAAGCTCCGCTCCTCTTCCCTCCTCCGTCCATAGTTACTATGGGGACCGTGCTATAGGAGGCGGAGAGACAGATGAGAGGGTAGGGTGTGGATGCCTCACTCGGAGGTGAGGAATTGCTCTCATTACAAACAGAGTGTGTGTTTGTGTGTGTGAGCGAGTGCACATGCGTCATGCACATGTGGGTAGGCTAGCCTTTTGATTAGGCATACTTCTACCTAGACGATCTGACCCAAACACGAGTCTACACTTCTGTACACAAACACACACACACACACACACACACACACACAGAGCATCACTCCTGTAGTCTCCCAGACGAAACAGATTAGCCTTAGTAGCAGTATTAGAAGTAGTATAGCATTTCAGGGGACCCAGGCATTGTATAGCATCTCAGGGGACCCAGGCATTGTATAGCATGTTAGGGGACCCAGGCATTGTATAGCATTTCAGGGGACCCAGGCATTGTACAGCATTTCAGTGGGCCCAGGCATTGTATAGCATTTCAGGGGACCCAGGCATTGTAAAGCATTTCAGTAGGTCCAGGCATTGAATAGCATTTCAGGGGACCCAGGCATTGTATAGCATTTCAGGGGACCCAGGCATTGTATAGCATTTCAGGGGACCCAGGCATTGTATAGCATTTCCGGGGACCCAGGCATTGAATAGCATTTCAGGGGACCCAGGCATTGTATAGCATTTCAGGGGACCCAGGCATTGTATAGCATTTCAGGGGACCCAGGTTTCCTGGTGAGGCCTTGTTAGCCGTAGCACTAGTATCAGTATTATTAGTAATAGTGCTAGCACAATTAGTAGAAGTAGTAGTAGTAGTGGTAGTAGTAGTAGCTAGCATTAGTAGTAGCAGTAGTAGTAGTGGTAGTAGTAGCAGTATTGGTATTAGTAGTAGTAATAGTAGTGATAGTAGTATTAGTACTAGTAGAAGTAGTAGTAGCAACATTAGTAGTAGCAGTAGTGGCAGCGGTAGTAGTATTTGTAGTTCGTAGTAGTAGCAGTTGTAGTAATAGTAGTTAGTAGTAGTAGTAGTAGTAGTTTGTAGTAGTAGCAGTAATAGTAGTAGTAGTGGAAGAAGTAGTAGCAGTATTAGTAGTAGTAGTGGAAGAAGTAGTAGCAGTAGTAGTGGTAGTAGTAATAGTAGTCGTAGTAGTAGTTAGTATTAGTAGTAGTAGTAGTAGTTAGTATTAGTAGTGGTAGTAGTAATAGTAGTCATAGTAGTAGTTAGTAGCAGTAGTAGTGGTATTAGTAATAGTAGTCGTAGTAGTAGTTAGTATTAGTAGTAGTAGTAGCAGTTAGTATTAGTCGTAGTAGTAGTGGTAGTAGTAGCAGTAGTAGTGGTAGTTAGTAGTAGTAGTAGTTAGTATTAGTAGTAGTTGTAGTAGTTAGTATTAGTAGTAGTAGTAGTGGTAGTAGTAATAGTAGTTGTAGTAGTAGTAGTTAGTATTAGTAGTAGTAGTAGTGGTTGTAGTAGTAGTGGTAGTAGTAATAGTAGTCGTAGTAGTAGTTAGTATTAGTTGTAGTAGTTAGTATTAGTAGTAATAGTAGTGGTGGTAGTAGTAGTAGTAGTAGTTAGTATTAGTATGATCCGTGTGATTGACTTGACTAATGTAGGTCTAACATCTGGGCCAGTGGGTCAGCCCTCTCCAAAATGGAGAGGCAGCAGTCCTGCAATGAATTCCCTTTGGCTAACTCCATAAGCCGCCATGGGAGGCTGGCCAGAGCAGAGCAGGGGGTGAGAAGGGAGGAGGGATGGGAGGGTGGTGAGAGAAGGGATGAGGACACATCAGGGGATGAAGGTCATCCAGAGCTTGGCTAACTGGGATTGAGGTTGGGAGGGGAAGAGAATTTGAGGAATATAAACATGGCATATAGATAATGGAAAGAGAAAGCTGTATCCGAGCTCATAGCAGCGTGTCCAGTGTCCACGGATACTACTTAAGAGTGTCTCTCAACATCTGCGTTTTGATGGTGACAGATGAAGTCTATGAAAATGCTGGAACCACAACAATGGCCCCAATCATGCAATTAGAGTCCAATCCTGCCTGTGTATGACTATGTGATGTTAACATAGTCATCCCTGAACAAGACTGTATGCTTCAATTTAATGGTTTATTATCAGTCAGCAGAACTGGCGAAACAAAGGTAAAAATATATACTATAAGTATAGATAAGTAACCATGCCATCCTGTGGACAAACATGGAACTGCAAACCTATTGATCTGAGCTCGTTCTCTATCCACAGCACCATGGTAAGATAATCCACCAGACAGGTGTGATTTGGAAAGGCACTCGCCTATCTACAAGGTCCTACAAGCCATGAAGTCCAAGGAAATCTCTATAGACCTCTGAGATAGAATTGTATTGAGGCATAGATCTGGGGAAGGTTATGAAACATTGCTTTAGCATTCGAAGTCCCAAGGAGCACAGCGAGCTCTGACATGGTGAAATGGTAGAAGCTTGGAAACACCAAGACTGTTCCTCTCGCAGACCATCCGGCCAAACCAAGTAACCAGGCAAGAAGGGCCTCGGACAGTCAGTGACTAAGAACCCAATGGCCACTCTTAAAGAGCTTCAGAGTTCCTTGCTGAGATGGAAGAACCTGTCAGAAGGACAACCACCTCGACGGCACTCCATCAATTTGGCCTTTAGTGTGGGGGGGGGGGGCTTGATGGAAGACACTCCAGGAGAAAGATTCTAACCCCAACACAAAATATTTGTCCCGGATGCCAAGCTCTACGTCAGGCGAAAGACAAAGTACCACACATCACCAGGACAATACCATCCGTATGGTTTAGCTTGGTGGCAGCATTATCATTATGCCCATCCCAATTTTAACACATTAACCCAAATGGAACCAAAGTTTGCCAGTTTTGGATATCTGTTATTGGAAGGAAGTGGCTGTTTTCTCATTCTTTCTTCCAGTTTTTGCAGCGCGAATCGGGGCACAATGTAATGCACATACTAAACCATTTACTTTCACTTTTTGGCACTGATACCTGTCCATCAGATTTCAGATTCTACGAAGACATCGACTCCCAGCGAGAAGCAGAGACAAGGGTAATGGAAACATATGGCAGGACTAAGCTGTAAAACAACCAAAGAGATGATGACAAAAGGGTCTGGCTGTGAGGTGGTTTTATTAAAAGCCTCGTACAGGAAAACCCACACACGGAAAAAGCAACAACGAACAAACCAATAAACGTTAACATGACATTTCTCACATGACCTGTACAATAAGGGTTTGCAAAACATGCTTCAGTTACATTATTACATTATCATCCACATTATCGTTGTCAATATCATTACATTATCATCAACATTAGCATCATTATCATTATTATTACCATCAACGCAATTCAATGTACATAATTCATATTACCAATATTACGAGACGAACTGCAGTCTTGACACATTTATAGTTCATTTAATCAGGGGGTTTCCATTCCTATCAAACCCATATTGGACATTTATCAAAACAACAATAACAATGACAATTATTAAAAGGTAAAGCATAGAATATTATGCTTAATGAAAATTCAGAAAAGTATCATAAGTTCACCAGGAAATTCACATTCTTCCTCTAAAACGGTGTGTTTACAAGGACAAAAATATCTTTGATTCGTCGGGTCCGTTTCTGTCGTTACATTAAGTGCCAAGGACTTGGCTCATTGAAACTACGTTTAACAAAAAAAGGAAAGACTGAAAGAAATAGAATAAATCTAGAGCCCTGTTTGGTATTTAACTAGGCCACTATTTCAAGTTGTGCTACCCCTTTATAGAAAGACACCCAATCCATATACGCTGTCGAAAAATCACCTTAAAGTCAACTTGAACTTCTTCAACTGGCTTTGGACAGTCACAAGAATCTAATGGCTTAACTAATCAGAGCCAAGAGAATCTACTGGATTAGCCAAACACAGTCAGGAGAATCTGCTGGATTAGCCAAACACAGTCAAGAGAATCTTTTGGCTTAGCCATTGAGGCAGTCCTAAGAATCCATCCCAGGGTGAACCAGGCTATGAACACAATGGAGGAACACTCCAAACTTATCCAAACAGGATCCACACTGCTCAACGTGTTGTCAGCAGGGACACAGGGGTGCATCATCCAGAAACAAATATCTTATCTTAAATATCTTTAAATGTTTCAAATGTTATTTTTTATTGGGACACTGTTGCGAAAAACAAATCCTGATCCATACCCCTACTGCTAATTATATCAGTTCTGCTTTGACCCAACAACCCGTCAGACAGAACTGGGTATCCCAGCTCAAATCTGGGAGGTGGCTCGGTATCAAAACTAATTAACCTTCACCCAGGGAACAACATCTGTAATGGGCGCCCAAAATAAATAACACAACTCCATAACTGACAGTCAAGAAAATCTACTGATTTAACCAATAACAGACAATGGACTCTTAAGATATAACAAACGAGAGTGACAGCCAATAGAATCTAAAGGTTTAACGAATGAAATCCAAGACAATCTACCGGCGTAACCAATGACAGTGAAGAGAATACGTTTCGATCTGAACGACAAAGCGTTTGTGTTTCGACGGGCATTATTATAATATCAAAGACGACAATGACCATCTATCTAACACAGCATACAGAGGAGATGCAGTGGAGTCAGAGATCAACAGCTGTGAGGCAACACATGCTTGGTTTGAAACATCCTTCTCATTTACAGACACACCGGATGGGGAGGGCGGGGCGCAAGGGAACGGGGCCCACAAACTAACTGGGGTAGCACCAGGAGATGGACAGATCTGGGACCAGGAAAACATTGTAACACCAACATAAACTGGTTCAGAAGGTCACTTAAAGGACTGAACCGAGAGAGAAATCTTTCAGGGAGGTACAGACAAAATGATCGGACGCGTACGCGGCGGACAGGTTACATTTCGTTATCACCATCATTAAACATCCTTGATGCAGTCCACAGCTTAAATACTCAAGAGAGAGTCGTCAGTTTAGAGTCTTGACAGACGTTCCGGAATACTGACAAATCCGGAATATCGAACATTCTGGAATATTGAATGTGACAGCAAGATGAAAAAAGGCAGGCATTGTGACATGGCGATGAGAAAAGCAATAACTTAACTTCCAATGCTTTTGTCATTGATTTCTATTATTAATGGAGCTTAATTAACGTTGTGCGTGCCTTATAAATATATATACTCATATATATGCCTGTGCATTCACAATAGCAAAGAAAAAAAGATACTGAATTCACATGTGGATATTAACTAAGGAAAATGATGTAAAATTGTGTTGTCTTCAATTACGCAGTCAAGTGCATTGCCAGTTATCTTAATGTAGAAATGCCGTACAACCAAAATCCAACAAAGCAAGTGCAAAATCTTAATCACCTCGTTAAAAACTTCAACAGTTAGACTTACAATGAAACAACTGGGCATCAAGATAAACTAATAATAAACTGCTTTTTGGTTGGTTGTATGAGAGTCCCTACAGGCACAATAAAGAATGAATTATGTTTAACTTTATTGTGAACGTTATTGTGACTGAAGGCGTCTATTTGCCAGACTCCAGACAATCAAACTTGTGTGCGGACATGAGCTGAAACTAATATACTTCATGAATCCTCAGTGGAAATCACGCGGTACTAAGATAATTACAGACCCTGCTTTTAGCTCTGTACAATTCTGTTCAAAAAAATAACACTCTTTGATTCCTTATTCAGTGGCTGGGCCTGTAATAAGATTATATATTTTTAAAGGGGGTAGAATTTTATTATTATGGACTTAGGTATTGTTATGAAATTAACTCTTCTATTGTCTGCTTCCAGATCTATTTGTGCTGTTTTGGCACTTCCTGTATGACAAAAACCATAAAGGCAAAAGACAGCAAAAGTAGGCCTGGAATCCAGGCTACTTCCTGAATCTTATCCTATGACTTGGCCTGGGATGAGGCTTCCTTTTGCCGTCCTGTGTCGCGGAAAGGTCTAGGGCATCACCGTCATAATCATCATCCTCCTCAAAGGAGGACGAGGTGGAGCCGGACGAACGAGACGGGGACGAGGAGAGGACATTAGGTTTTTGGTTAGTGTTCTGTTTCTTCTCGGCCTCTGGCGGCTGGCTGCTGGGCTGAACGGAGAAGGCAGAGGCCGAAACCTGGGGGCCTGCGCCTGGAGCCGACCCAGAGGCAGAGGCCCCGGGGGCGGGTTGGGCCTGATGTCCAGCAGGGACAAGCTCGTTCTGAGCGGGGATGGCCTCTGATCCACTGGATCTGGAGGGAGAGGGGGGCGACTGGTAGCAAGAACCCACAGAAGAGGGGGCTGACAGGGTGTTGCTTTCCTCGGTGGCCCCTGGGGCTGCTGTACGGGTGCCCGTGGTCGACTGTGAAATGTGCAGGGGCCCAGGACTGCCACACTGAAGCCCAAAAGGCTTCCCGTACATGGGGAAACCCAGCATTGGCTGGAAGGGCCGATAGGGAGCCTCTCCACCTCTCTTCCCAATGATCCTGTTCCGCGAGGGGAGGTTCTGGCGACCCCCCGGGAAGGACACGGAGCTGGAGGGCGCCCTTCTGTTAGCCCCGCCCCTCCCTCCACCTCCACTTCCCGGTTTGTCGATGACCTTAAGGTTCAGGATGATGCGACCCCGTTTCACCTCGCGGGGTTTGACCCGGCGGTTGAGGATGCGGACGGTCTCTGAGAAGGGGGAGACGGGGGGGCGTGAGGAGAACCCGCCGGGCCCAGAGAAGGTTCCGGGTGTGGCCAACGGATCGGGGCGAGGCAGGGGGCGGCGGGACATACTAGTGCAACGGCGAATGTCTTTCTTTAGCTTGTGCGTCGCCGCCAGGGAGTTGAGTTTAGGGGAGGGCGCCGGAGCGGAGGATGAGGAGGAGGGCAGAGATGGATAGGGGGAGGATGGAGGGGCACGGGGGAAAGAGGAAGACGTGGAGCGCGGGGCTCGTGCTGTGGTCTCCCTACGAGCCTGAGGGGAGGTAAAAGACAGAAAGGAATGTGACAGTTGTTAATCAACATCAAAGGAAGAAACTCAACATAATTACTTCAGGCAGGAAGAGTTTGGCCTTAACGGTGGGGGGTTTCCAATCGCATCTGAACACTTTTCCAAAGGTGTGGTCGTACATTCTAAACAATACCTTGGCCGTCAGGTTCTTGGGCTTGGGCCCGCGCTTCTTTGGCCCGTGTAGTTCTCTCTCACGCTCTCTGAGAACGAAAAAAAAAAAGACTATAATTAATCACCCGACAAAGTCAACACATCACATTTCTCCAAATATTTCCTGTCCTGACCATAGCCTGCCAGGAGACAATGGACGGGGATAGGCTGATTTGGGAATGAGCCAATTATTGGAAAAATAAAAGCTAAGCCTACATTACAACATTCAAAGTCAGCCGAGGGAGAAGTTAATTCATGTAACGCCCCCCATTTGGCTTGGAAAACTTCCTCTGAGTTAGAGGGCAGATCAGAGGAATGGGTGGCATCATAAACAGCAGCCACTTTTCTTTTACATAGATGAAGATCTAACTATTTCAGGGAATTTATTTTGTTTTTCGGTCGATGCAGACCAAAAGACAGACAGGATAACAGGGATCTGAAAAAAGTAGCAACTGCTGAATAATAACAGTTTGGCATGAACGTTTAAGTAAGTCTGGAAAGAACCCACATGCACATCCTTGATCATTTCAGTTCAATGTAAACACAATATCTCTGTTAGCTGACCAGGGCTTTGAAGTGGTTTTGGCAGAAGCAAACAGACTTATAAATAGAAAAGAGAGAACAAGAGAAACTGTCTTAATGCAATAATATAACTAGAATGTAATCCTGTAAAGCTTACATCTTAAATGTCCACTGCATCAGAAATCCCTTGCCGTTATAGAATTGAATAATAAAAATGTGTAGATTGAGAAATAATTTTAGCTGTTCCACTTACTTCTGTTCAAAGCCTGCAATGAGTCTGTCATCCAGAATATTCTCTTCTGGTTCCCAAGTACTGTGTCTGAAGCAGAAATAACTAGCACAATTATTTCATGTCAATATCCTCACAGCCTGGTTATCGGTCTGTATCTGTTAACATTCCACTCCTTGTACTTGTGTCATATGCCTTGTGTTTGGTACAAAGATAGTAATGTTAGTACAAAACAGGTCTGGATATTAGGCTAACATTTTGAAGTTATAGAATCAATTGTAAACCCACAGTTCTACTAATGGAGTAGCTACTAGGATATATTTATTATAGCTAATCACCTAAGGTATATGACCTTTTGCTGGCTAGCATTTTTTTTTAAACAATGAATGAAGTTCTACTTTTGGAATGCAATCACTTACTTTAGTGCCCATCCTTTCCACTTCACTAGGTATTCAAGACGACCCTGCAAAAATGAAGTAGTAAGCTAACTACAGTAAATTTACAACAGAATAATCTGAAATAGACGACCAAACAATGCGTTCGTTATCTGTATTTGGTATTAAGCAAGGTAAAATACACTATTAGTGAGTTTGGTTAGCTATTAGTGATCAATAAGAATGGTGAGTCATAAAATATGTATATTATGGCGAATCATTTACAGCGGTCCGGACAAGTCATTTGGAGAGGGAAAACGGATTTGGCTGCTAGCTAGCTAGTTAGTTAGCTAGCTAGCTAATGTAATGACACGCAGTCAAAAGGTTAACGGTGTTGGCAGGCTAGCTAATTGGTGCAATCATCTCTTTTTAATATTGCAGTTTAAAAAAGACAAAGCACATATTTCCACAGAAAAGCACACCAGGCGCGTCTTTATATTGGCTTTTCTAGTTAACTAAAGTTTACGTTCTCTTCTGCCGCCGATTCCTTAGCTTTGTGTAACCTTAGCTATATGTTTTTACGACTTTCCACTGCAAAACACATCAGCCTAGCTAGCTACTCAGTTAGCTTTAACGGCTTGCTAGTAAAGCATCCGCCTTATTGCTAGCTACAACACAAGGCCTCCCCGTTGTCACTGGGTGGAAAAATAGATCCTCGAGTCTCGGCATCGACGCACGCCGCAAAGACCCCAGCCCACGTTTGCACTACTTTAGCGACAAAACGGCGGCAGCGTAATGGAATATTTACCTTGCGAACGCGCCGTTTCAGAATGGCTTCCGCGGCAAAAACGCGTTCCCCGACCGCAGAGAGCTCCATCTTCTAATGCCCAACTCCTCTCTCTCTCTCACTCTCCCCTCTCTCTCTCTCTCTCTCTCGCTCCAGACAACCAGCTCGCTCCACTGTCTAGCGGCAAAACCAGGGTAGACCACTTTCCCTTTCCCCAAATCCGTCAGTCAGCCGCAGCAGACAGCAGCACCCCGAAGCGAGGAAGAGGAGCTATCTATCACGTGGACAAGGTCAGCACCAGCCCCTTTTGGTCGTCCTGGCAACGTAGAGGCTCTCAAGGGGATGCCGAAAGGTTGAATAGAAGTTTTCGACTTCATTGTTTAACTTGATTGTTTAGCACTTGTGGTCTTCCTACGTTTTGTGTGAACTCTTGATTCATGTCCCTGATGATATGCACTTATTCATTAGCTGATTTTGGGGGAAATAAACTTGAGTTCTCATTAATTGCACTATTCTCTTGCTTTGCTTGAATACCCAGCCGGGTCCGCGATCTGTTATTTTGTTTGCTGTATTATCAACTCCCAGGGTCATTGTTTGGCCACATGGTTTGCAAAATTGCCAAAATGACACTGAACACTAAAATCGAAATGGGTTTCTCCAAAGAATTATTTAATATCTAGCAACTTTTCCTATTTAATTGAGTGGATAGAACAACCCTACCGGAAAAAATGCTCCAACAAAACGCCTTTAGTGTCTAAGGAACCCTAAGTAGAATATTAGAATATACTTTCATAACATTAGGGGTTGGTACAGTCGGCATTAGAAAGGGAACATACAGCAATTGTTTCGTTTCAAGTAGGGATCCCAGACATCTCGGGTTCAATTATTGGTTTAGTGTAAACTGTACAGTTAAGTTTGGGAACCCGGTTGTTTAGCGTGTCAGTTACAATATGCGTTGGCAAGATAGCACAAACAGATCTGGAACTGGACAAGTAGGAGCGCAATTGGACTGGACTGGACTGGAACACTGGTGTAGTTTGGTATCTTATTTTATAGTTAAGGTTCCGCAGTCATTTAGAACCCCCAAAGAGCTTCCAGATTTAATGTAATAAAGATATACCTACATAAAAACTGTAAAAAATATATTTTGATTATACAAACATGTATAAACATTTATTTAGATGTAGGCCTATTTAAAATACGGTAATTTGACATCTATATGTAAAATATTTATAGCAGACGTTCTTATCCAGATTGACCTACAGTAAAATTAAAAACCAAACAAATGGTGAATGGTAAAATTTGACCAAACAAATGGTGAGTACTTGGGCAAGATATCAGTGGTGTTGGAGGGCCATCAGCGTCTTGTGAGCAACATTAAAAAATCACTTCCGGGTCACGAAAATAAGGATTTTTTTCAAAATAAAAGAGACCAATATATTACTTGAAAACTGACATAAATAGTTTATTAATTGTTAAAGAAACATAGAAAACAATTCATGTTTGACCATATTAAAGAGTAAATTCAATAAAAAGTGTGTATTAAAACACGTTCCAGGGGCAAAATTCAGGAAATGCCAATGACTGAATATGGAATAAATATTGCCTCACTGCTCATAAACTATTGAATATTCCACAGAGAAAGCAATGTAGGAACTGCTCAGGAGAGTGTGTAGAGTAATACAAACCTGTCAAACGATGGGCAATGGTGTGCTACATCTAGCAACACAATATTTTCCACACCCTCTTTTTCCACAATGTAACTCAATGGATATGAAATACATATTGCCCTATAGAGAAAAAACTATTCTATATGCCGCTGTGAATGTATTGTAGGAAATGTTCAGGAGAGTCTAGACTGTGATAATATGCAAAGAAATCAAGGGGCACTGTGTATTTGCAATTGTTGCTGGCTTTTTACTCCACCCATCTCAGTGGCCACAATGGAATTCTGTGGATATTAAATATATATTGCTCAATAAAAAAATACTATTCTATATGCCGCAGTGAATGTATTGTAGGAAATGTTCAGGAGAGTCTAGACTGTGATAATATGCAAAGAAATCAAGGGGCACTGTGTATTTGCAATTGTTGCTGGCTTTTTACTCC
>JACXGI010010378.1:0-11427 GCA_016801175.1 Esox masquinongy
TTAACACATTTATTTATTATTATTTATTCACATTTATTAAAAAGCACAATATCTTCATTGTCATTCTTGAAACTAATGAGGATGAATGATTTAGAACCCAGTAGATGTATGCTGCTATAGTAACGTGAATAAGGAAGATCTATTTTTCAAACACAGCATGTCACATAAACAAGAAGGTGAATTTGTTTTGGTCAGGGTCGAGGGAAAATGTGTAAAAAGCTGGGGTCAAGGGTTTCGCTCAGGTCCGTGCCAGCAGCGCCCCCTCCAGGTCCACACTAGCAGCGTCAAAAATGTGTTGACTTATGCGTTCACATATTGACGCTTAGATAGTATGCAATTCCGTGCCTATGGGACGCAGATCTTAAGAGACTGCGCTGCCACCAACCCTAAACCCTTGTAACCTTTTGCCTAAATGTAACCCCTAAGCTGATAATAACCTTTTCCCTTATCAGGACAGAGGAAAGGTCAGGGTTTCCGGGTTTCAGTTCCCATTGATTTATTAAAATATGAACACACACGCATTAACACACACACATTAACACACGCATAAACATTTTGACTATCCTTGTGGGGACATGAACCAAAACACTCACTGAAAATCCCTAACCCCTAAAATAAACAATAAAACACGACCACACACAAACACACATCTTTCCGGGCTGTTGCTCCCCAACATTCAATTTTCGTTTTCTAACCATGTGCGCGGTCTTGCATAAAACACCCCTCCCCACCTATCGCTTTCAACTATCATTTGGAATTCTCAGAGCATTTTTCCTTCCTGCATCTTCCTCATTTGTTCCTTCGTTCCCACCAAAGTTTCCAAGCAGAGGAACCCTGACCTATTCCAAAAAGACAGGAATCACACCACTCCGTGGGTCCCTTCTACCCCATTCAATCAATGATCAGTCAAGCACAACATTAGAGGTCAGAGGGTGTTGAACCCCAGCCGTTTGACCCTCCCCTCCCCCGACAGATCCTGTCTGAATGGGGTTATTGTTAGGCAGGTGGAGAGGGGGACATTCATCTGTCTGCTGGGTGGAACGAAACACATTGTGGTGGGACATGTCAGATGGGCGCACACACACACACACACACACACACACACCAACTTTTTACACTAGAATTGAGTAGGCAGAATGTTTTGGACTTTTTAAATTGCAATTTCTATGTGCATTTTAGTGAATCCAACTGAATAACACTGGATTCAGTTTGGGAATGGCATCTTTAATGATCAGAATAAGTACCCAGAGATGTGTTTCAGGGTTCAGGTAGCTAGTTATTTTAGGCCACTGTCAATGTTCACTCAGATATGAATGAGCACCCATCGCTGAGCATAGGGAAGCTAGTGGCTGGCAGCTGGAGACGTGTGATAGGCAGGTGAAACGACACACATGATCACAAACACAAACGCACACATACAAACACACACACAAAGCACACACAGACAGTGTTGATCATCGGCATACCTGCAGCATCATTAGCCTTTAATCCCCATCCAACCAGGTGTCATGAATTTACATATGCAGATGGCGTGGGTGTCAAGTGATTTACATATGCAGATTAGGCATATTTAGAACACACAGGTGCGAAACCCACCAAAGTGGTGACAGTTTATCATATTAATATTCATTTAAATTTCAGAATCCCTGTCTTACCACCATGACCCTTTCTCTTTACTGTGTAGTACAGTACAGTATAGTACAAAAGCTACCTCTCTGTACGAAACATACATACGGACGTACAGTCAACAGGTACTATACAAATTAACTACATTTCATTAGTATACTACACTCCAGTTTACAGTAGTCTACTTAATGGAAGTCCGCCTGTTTACTTCAAGATGACTGCCCCATTTAGAGCTCCCACCCGCCCAACGTACTCTCTCCCCAAGGACTCTGGGTAAATGCCAATTTAGGTCGGCGATCATCAATTGCCTTATCTCCATTTGTTGCTGACGGAATAGGGAGGGGAGAAAGAAATATGCAAATTGCTACTATTTGTTCATTTCAATATTGATTTAATTACACAAAATTAATTCAATTCCCACAAATGTTTGTTATCTCAACACATTGGAGAGGATAGAGTAAAGGGGTCGTTCAAAGATTGCTACACTGAGGTCCCATCGGTTCACGACCTGACTGCACATCACCATGAATATATTCATTGTTTTCTATTCTACTAAATTGACTGAGAGGATGAGGATGAATGGAGGTGTATCCATTTGTCTTTGGATTGCAGGGTAATCATCCAGATGTTTCTGCATCCACTAGTACTATAGTGTGCTGGGCTTAACGTGTGTCAAATTGAAGTTTTCAGACTGAAATAAGCTTTCAGGCTAAAATATAAGTATATGATTCCCATGAGTCAAAATGCTCTGTTCTATTTGTTTTCTCTGGTGAAACCCGCCTATTCACAAACGTGCTGCGAAGCCTTGATGATTTTGTATCAGGCGTGGTTTAGCACTACAACAAATGTGAGAAGTATAGTAAACCTTGATAAGAAAATGAGGAACATTTTTTTAATGAAAATGCAAAACAGCCGTCAACAGCACGTTTTAATTAACAGCAAAATACCTTGCCGTTCACTAAAAAAGCATAATCAACTGTCCTCTAGTGCTTTATCAATGTGGTCTTACATGCAAAATATGAGGGAAAACTTTAAATTGGGCATTACATTTTTGGCAAGGAAATTTTTATTTTGGCACCCACCCTGAGCCAAAATAACAGCACTGAGTCCTCTATAACATTTGATGAGGTGGATGAGCACAGCAAGGGATCTGATACCAGTCATACAGGCACAATCTCTCTAGGGCATTAAGAGTTATTATGGTCCTCACTTCTCCTCTTCAGCTCACCCAGAGGTTTTCAATGAGGTTTGGGTCAGAGGACTGGGATGGCTATTCAAAAAGTTGAATTCTGTGGTAGCAGAGCCTTTCTTAGATCTGGAGGAATGTTTTGGATCATTACGGTGCTGAAAGATCCATGGATGAGCCTGTTTTAGTCTCCTAGACAAACTGATTTCAAATCTCTTGGTACTAGACAGAGTCTATGATGCCATATATTCAAACTTCACATACCAGCCCTCCTGGACCACACCTTGCCCATTTGTGAGCACGATGGATCTATAACACAAAGGGTCTCACTAGTTGTCAGTCCCTCTGGATAATAGTGTCTGCTAAGTTACTAAAATGAAACAATGTAAATGCCTAGCACACATACCAACATATGAGACAGGAAGTGCTTATCCAGAACTGCTATGACATCACTTGTTAGGAGAAGATGCAAAGAGAATTGACGGGAAACCAATGTGTGGGTGTCTGTGTGCATGTCTGTGTGTATTGTCTTATAGTGGATTTCTGTCTTTAATCTACTGTATGTCATTGAGGCTTGATGACAGACTGGTCTCTTTCTGCTCTATGACTAACTGTGGAACCTCATATTTAGTGCAGGATATCAGCTGTGGAAACAATAACTAAAAGTTATCCTTGTGGCTATAAAAAGTGGAAGGATTGGACTCAGATATGTTACCGCTCTGAAATTCATAGTATTAATATTGATCTATTTGTCAAGTCATGTCTAGCAAGTAACGTGTACTTGCTGGTTCCCTCAAGTGGGTTAGGGTTAGGGTGCAACAACCACAGAATTAATGAAGTATATAAATAATAAGTATATAAATAAGTTAAGGACGCATTACTAATTATGACAGAAATGTGAATAAAGAGTGTGCATTACAATTTTCTGGGTATATATGCATGTGTATCATGTGGGGATGTTTAGGCATAGCTATGCAAAAAAATGACCATCCATGATATTGAAATTTTAGGTAAAGTTTAAAGCTTTACAGTTTTTCTTTTACATTTACTATGTTTTACAGTAGAGTATAACAAACTGTTATTTTGGGTTCTGAGTGTGTACATCAGTTTAACTAAGCTCATGTTTTCATAAGATTAATTTGTCAAAAATCAATGGGTAACCTTTCCTTCCGTTTGAACCTTTCCTTCCGTTCTCTCTATCTCCCTCACTCTCGCTGTCTCTCCTTTAATCTCACTCTCTCTCCCCTTTGTTGTAGCTTCCTCCCTGCCCTCTATATATCTCTCAGCCAATTGGCACTCACTACCAAGGCCTGTGCATTAATGAGCTGAGACTACAGCTCTGCTCATCGGACACTGTGACAGAACAGTCTGACTTTATGTTCCCACTGTGTCTGGATAGGCCCCAACAGACTATCTACAAACAGTTGAATTTATTAGGCTGGATGTCAAGTGAAGCGCAGCTCAGCTGCCATGGAATAGCCACGTTCGTTATTTCCGGAGCAGCCTCGCTAGCACTTAGCTCTCCTACTCAATGTTTGCTGTGGCTAGAGCCCAATGCGCACAGGAAATACAACTTTGATTATGTAATTATTTCCCGGTAATTATTATGTCTGTTTTTCCAGTGAACAGTTTTGAAATAATTTGTTTTTCCAAACCCTTTCAACTAGTTTCATCTGAACCAGAGTAGACCATTGTGTGGCCTATTGGGAGTTCTGAGCCACTGCCCCCTGTGCCCACACATTGCTGCCATAGTGGTTTCATACTGACCCACCATATATTTGAAAATTCCCTAAATATACAGTATTAATATGTAATACCGGCTAGGAACAAAGCCTTAGGCTGTTACTGTGGTCATGATGTCAATGATGTTTCAACATGTCGAGGATTAATCCCAATATTTTAGTTCAGTTTGAAGAGGGTCTAAATAATATCAACAGTTTGAAAAACAAACTGAAATCTTTGAGGGGGAAAAATTAAAAATAAAAAACTCACAATAACCTGGTTGCATAAGTGTGCACACCCTTGAACTAATACTTTGTTGAAGTACCTTTTGATTTTATTACAGCACTCAGTCTTTTTGGGTAGGAGTCTATTAGCATGGCACATCTTGACGTGGCAATATTTGCCCACTCTTCTTTGCAAAAGCGCAAGCGACATCTCCTGAGCACAGGCCTCTTCAGATCACCCCACAGATGTTCAATTGGATTCAGGTTTGGGCTCTGGCTGGGCCATTCCAAAACGTTAATCTTCTTCTGGTGAAGCCATGCTTTTGTGGATTTGGTTGTGTGCTTTGGGTCGTTGTCGTGCTGAAAGGTGAACTTCCTTTTCATCGTCAGCTTTCTAACGGACGCCTGAAGGTTTTGTGCCAAAATTGCCTGGTATTTGGAACTGTTCATAATTCCCACCACCCTGACTAAGGCCCCGGTTCCAGCTGAAGAAAAACAGCCCCAAAGCTTGATGCTGCCACCACCATGCTTCACTGTGGGTATGGTGTTCTTTGGATGATGTGCAGTGTTGTTTTTGCGCCAAACATACCTTTTGGAATTAAGCCAAAAAGTTCAACCTTGGTTTCATCAGACCATAACACATTTTCCCACGTGCTTTTGGGGGACTTGATGTTTGTTTTTGCAAACTTCAGCCGGGCTTGGATGTTTTTCTTTGTAAGAAAAGGCTTCTGTCTTGCCACCCTACCCCATATCCCATTCATATGAAGAATACGGGAGATTGTTGTCACATGTAGTACACAGCCAGTACTTGCCAGAAATTCCTGCAGTTCCTTTAATGTTGCTGTAGGCCTCTTGGAAGCCTCCCTGACCAGTTTCCTTCTCGTCATTTCATCAATTTTGGAGGGATATCCAGTTCTTGGAATGGTCTCTGTTGTGCCATATTTTCTCCACTTGATGATGACTGTCTTCACCGTGTTCCATGGTATATCTAATGCTTTGGAAATTCTTTTGTACCCTTCTCCTGACTGATATCTTTCAACAATGAGATCCCTCTGATGCTTTGGAAGATCTCTGCGGACCATGGCTTTTGCTCTGAGATGCAACTAAGAAAATGTCAGGACAATCCTATGGAACAGCTGAACTTTATTTGTGATTAATCAGAGTCACTTTAAATGATGGCAGGTGTGTAATGACTTCTATTTAACATGAGTTTGAATGTGATTGGTTAATTCTGAACACAGAATTATCCACATCCCCAGTTATAAGAGGGTGTGCACACTTATGCAACCAGGTTATTGTAAGGTTTTTATTTTTCATTTTTCCCCCTCGAAGATTTTAGTTTGTTTTTCAATTGAACTGTTCACATTATAGGTCACATTAAAAGTGGAAAAAGTTCTGACATGATTTATCTTTGTCTCATTCTTTTACATCACAAAAACCTGGCATTTTAACAGAGGTGTGTAGACTTTTTACATCCACTGAATTTGTCAGTTCAACATTGTATGCAATATTATTCGCTTACTGTTTAAAATGAAGAGAGGCACTCAGAAACTTGAAAAAGATAAAACATTATTTATCTGTACCCTATGTATATATTTTTTGTTCCAAACTACATAAAGCAACTTATAAACTCTGCAATACCAAGTGAAACTTAAGGATATTATATATTGCCACAGTAGGTAAATATGAACAAAACAAGCTGTGAACATTGTTGTTTACATTAAACTTAAACAATGTAATTAATCTATCCTTTAATTGAGTGAAAATGTTTCAAAGTAAAGGAATGGCAATCAGAAAATAATTATTCAAACTTGTGTGCCACACTTATTGGCACCACTGCATTTAGTACTTATTGCACCCTCACCCTCATTGTAAAGATATTTAGTACTTAGTGCACCCTCACCATCATTGTAAAGATATTTAATACTTAGTGCACCCTCACCCTCATTGTAAAGATATTTAGTACTTAGTGCACCCTCACCCTCATTGTAAAGATTACAGCTCTGAATCGTCTCCCATAATGTTTGCCGAGGTGGACGAAAACACAGGATGTTTTAAGCCATTCCTCCATACAAAAACTCTCCAGATCCTTTATTCCTTGGTCTTCACTTGTGGGCTGTCCTCTTCAGTTCACCCCACAGGTTTTCAATGAGATTTAAGTCAGGACACTGTGATGATCATTTCAGTGATTGATTTTTTTGTGGATTTGGAGGTATTCTTTAGATTGCTACCCTGCTGGAAGATCCAATCACGACCCTAAAGTCTCCTGGTACTTGGTGAATTTCATGTTGCCATGTATCCTAACAAGGTTCCCTGGGCCTTCGGAAGTAAAACAGACCCACAACATCACAGACCCTTCCCCATACTTCACAGACCCTTCCCCATACTTTACAGACCCTTCCCCATACTTTACAGACCCTTCCCCATACTTCACAGACCCTTCCCCATACTTTACAGACCCTTCCCCATACTTTACAGGCCCTCCTCCGGTGTTTGTTGCAAAAAGCTCAATTTTAGTCTCATCAGACCATAAAACCAGGTTCCAATCAAAGTTCTGAAGACTTTTAGCAAACTCCAGACGTATACATTTGTGATTTGTTCACAGCAGATGTTTTCTTTAGGCAACCTTTTCAAATAACTTGCTTGATGACTTTGCATGAAGGTGGCGTCTAGTTGTCGTTTTGGAGACTTGGCAACCCCAAGATGTAACCGACTTCTACGATGATAAATTATTATGGTACAGTAGTTTAGCGTGAGTGTCACCTCATGTTTATACCCCAGTAAAACATGATGATGTTTCCAAAGACTCAGATGAACATTGAAAAGTAAAATCTTTATCGGAATATACATCAATTTGATTTTATTAACATTTTTTAGGGGTGTCAATGATTATGGAATCCAAGTTTTTGAATAAAATACTTCCTGATGATATCTAAATTGTTTGGAACAATTTTCAGTCAATCAAAGGTAGAATTTGTATGATTTTGACATTTTTTCACAGACTTTTCTGTTTATATTTACCTAGGGTGCGAATCATTCTTAAGGGCACTGTATATAATATTTTGTGCTTGTGCATTTATTACATTTCGTGACCTCCATCAGTAAAGTGAGTTCCGTCTGAATAGGGCAAATTCATACGGAAATTCCTTTACTCCTCTACAGTAGATCCTTTCTCATGTCAAGGTTGGGACAGCATTCTACTTTTGATGTTGCAAGTGCCACTCAATACAAAACATCCCATTTTATTCTTATCAATCTGTTTTCCTCTTTGCTTACTGCTGAGCAGAGAAAACTGAAAGGCCAAGAAAACTTAAGTAAGTTTCTATTGAATAAGAAGGTTTCTTGTCAAGCTACTTTTCCATAAAGTGTTTTTCAGCTCTATCGGCTCTGATACTCTTCTACAAGAACTATGAAAGGCAAAATGTCTCCACTGTCTGTGTCTGTGTGTGTGTGTGTGTGTGTGTGTGTGTGTGTGTGTGTGGCTGCATTTGCACACGTGTGACTGTGAAACCTTGTTCTGAAGATTCACCACTCTTTTTGCAGTTGGAACATGTAGGCCTGCTCATTTTTGCTTTCTCCACTCAATTGTCCAACATAAACCAGACAGACTAATTATCCATCATAAACCATACAGACTAGTTCTCGGTTACCTGGGAGAAAAAAAGGCAACTTATCAAAAGGAACTCTCAATTCTTTGTTCAGTAGAAAGAAAATAAACATTTTATTCAGTCTTTGTGTATCAACATAGAAAAGAAATTGGATATCATTAATATAAAGTTTAAGGCAACGGAATGGGCTGATTGATATCTGATCTATCTGGGAATAAAGTCAGTACATACTATGACTGATCAACACTGGCTTACATCCACAACACATGCCTGCACGATTAGCCTGCTGAGCAAAACCTAGGTAACATCTAAGAGTAGCAGTGCTGATCTAGAATCAGGTCCCCTGTCCAAGTAACTCATGGTAGTTTAATGGCAAAACTGATCCTAAATCAGCACTTACAAAGATGCCTGATTCATACATCCCCACCTTACTGAGTCATGTGAATGTAGTTCCCAGAATCCTCTCCCACAGCTGCGTGCTGTTATTCAGATCCTCTGAGTGGTTGGCCTGAATAACCCTCTGTCCTCTGGCAGAGATACACATATTATATTCCTATGTACCACAGCACCACGGTGCACAGGCAAAAAGCTTGAATGCAGATGTCTCTCTCACACACACACACACACACACACACACACACACACACACACACACACACACATATATATAAAAAGACGCACATATATACATAGGCACACACAGGCACCCAAGCACACAAACACACTTCCCTATCGCCAGAGCTCATCTAAAAATTAGGGCGTGTTTTTCAAGGTTAAAGTTAATCCCAAGGAATCAGTCTGGATGGCTTCCTAAGAGTGTGTTAAAGAGCCAAAATAAAAAGCCACAGTCCCTCTCTTACGTTAAAGAATTAATAATTATCATTATCTTTAATCAACTTCTGTAGCGCTTTTTATTATAGAAAAAACTCAAAAGTGTTTGAAAAAGCAAAACACAAAAAAATAAAATAAAACAGCTACTCTAGAGCCAGTCTTGACAAGAATTTCCAAGAGTGAAAAGGTAACCACATGCTTAGCAGTGGAAGCAAGTACAGTATGTCGTCAATGAGAGATGAGCAGGTCCCCTGGAGCTAGGCAGGCAAGACAGTTCATTGTTAATTTAATAATGTGTCTCGCTTATATTAGGTAATCAAAGTCAGGGCAATTTAGTAATTAAAGTTTATGGACAGCTGACTTGTCCAAGAATAATATTTTAACATTATTTTAGTACATTTTCCTCCCTACATATTTCTATATGTTCTTCTCTGTTTGGAACCATATTACATTTGATACAATACAATTGAACCACAAAAGTTACATTTCCATAATACAAAAAAACTCTGTAAAATTAGCAAATAAGCGTACAGTGTGCGATGGTATTATGATATACTGTTGCAATATTTACCTAGGGAAGAATCATTATATTTGAAATACGTTTGTCCACACTTTAAAAATGGCAATCATATGTTGCCATGAACATTAAAACACATTTCTCCTTGTGTCATAAAATGACACCAAATCCTACACTGTAGTGGATGCTTAAATTCAGCAAAAAGATACTTACATCTCCTACGCGTTCCTATTTGTTCACAAATGTCACATCTCTATCTGTGAAAGATGATCACTTTCAATATCACATGGTGCAACAAATTAAAAATTATTACATGTGTTTAATCAACTAATCATTTATACGTAAGCTGTTAAAGGGAAGGTGCGTACGCACATTTTTCAAAAAAGACTTTGCATCATGACAACCTTAGGAACTTTGCATTAATTCTGCCTGGTTTAAGTCACTATACTGATGATATCAGCTAAAGAATAGAGAACAAGATATCTTGCAGCTGCAGATGTATAGAAACCCAGTTCTCCAAACTCCACTGCGGAGCATAAAAGGGCCCATATTCCTAGACAGTAAATTTAGGATCAGAGGCTGTTTGCTGACACTCCAGGCTACTTCACTGAGTTCTACACAGACCACCATATGGCTGCTTTTAAGATATCAGTTATTTTGCATTTCTCAATGTATATGCATCTGAAATAGTAATATCAATGAACAAATACACGTTTTGTGAAAGAAAAACATTTAGAGAAAATAATTAAATAAATTTGAACACAGCTCTTTTTCAACAGTTTTTATTTTATATGCAAGACCTATGGGAAGCTAAAATGTAATGGGAAATTCCCCAATATATCAGATAGGGGTGAATGATTAAAGGAAAGACTAAAAGTAATGAGAAAAAAAACACTGTTGGATGTGATAACGGCACATCAATGCCCATAACGTTATTCCTCAAGTTCATGTAAAAGATTAATCTAGCTCATTTAAGGCGCGCCATCAACTTGCAAGACCCCATGCTGTTGTGTAGTGTGATTATTAAAGCATCCCGCTGTCGTTGTCAGAAATGAGGCCTTTATAGTGGACCTGTTTAAATCAGTTGTCCAACAATTAATAACAATAGTACTATTACTGATATGACTACTGCTACTAGTACTACTACTGTGCATATAATTGTAAATGTTGAAGACAACAGTAGAACTACATTAGTAAAACTTTTTAATGCTACCAAAACACTACTAATATGCTGCTACTGCTACAGTACCATGGTGACAGATCGCAGAGAGAGCATTTGACCAGTAACCTGAAGCTTGGTAGAGGGAATCCCTAAGCAGGCAAAGAAAAAACAAATGTCCTTAAGCAAGACAGTTTACCCTAATTGCATCTGGAAATTGCTCTGGGTAAGAACATCTAAAATTAGCCACTTTTATTACGCCACACTGGCCATGCTTTCCTTGATGGCCGTGAGACACAACTTCAACACTCCCACAGACGTTGGCCATCTGAGCAGTAGGTTAGTGAAGTCTCTAGAACAGTCTACATACAGCCCAAGTCTATTCCCAAGCTAACGCCTGCCAACAGGGATTTAAGGAGCTACTGGAAGATGATGCAGTGTGCCACACCTCTCCATGTGCTACGCATGCTTCCTGTTCCACAGGTCAGGGTAAGAATGGCCTATTCATTCATGAAATACGCCTGGCTTTCATGTGGCCACGAAACACAGACCGC
>JACXGI010010378.1:11527-27873 GCA_016801175.1 Esox masquinongy
CACACACACACACACACACACACACACACACACACACACACACACACACACACACTCCCCAACCTTCTTTCACCAATTCCACTGAGTCTGAATGATTTACATAAACAAGAACAGAAATTCTACTTGGGCTCCAGTGGCAAGAGAATAAAAGGTTGGATGATTACTTTGGTTGTATAGTTTGAAGGGCTCTGGTAAATGGAAGCACTGTTTACTTTCAGGGATAGAGAAACAAGAGATCAACAGGAAAGATATCCTTAAAGAAAAGACAAGATACAAAGTAAACATTTTTTTAAAGACCTTGGAGTTACCTGCAAGAAACACAAGTACTACAAAGTTCACTGCATAGGACATCGGATGACATCTGGAATAAAGCCTTAGTGCTCCTGTCTGTCATGTGATAACCTGTTCAACAGATATTCTGAACAACCGTCTTCTCCTCAGGTTGTAGACCATTTAATATCTACATAATTAGTTAAAGTTGAAAATCCCATAGTGTCCCTAGTTCAGTTCGTTCTTGGGGCAGAGATCAAAGAAAGGAGGTGTTACAGAAGTATCAACAGTTACACAGGTTTCTGAGCTCGACACAGCTTGGGTCTGCAAAATGATATTGCCACGTCCAGCATTGCTGTCATACACTCACAAACAGTACATGCACATGTGCACTGGAACTCTGCGTCACACTGTTGCAATACAATGTGTTAGCCACATAACCAAAACAACGAAGAATGTACAAATAAATATGATAGAGAAAATCTGCTAGTGTCAAGCGAAACATGGTTTTTAAAGACATAGCACCATTCTCCATTTACTGTAATTCATGTATGAATGCAAGTTGTTATTGATAAGTGCTATGTATCAGTTGTTCTATTTCACAATGATTAATGTAAATGTAAAACCAAAGATGGATGTGAAACCAGCCATGGCAAGAATCTGAAATCATATCAACAGGCAGGTCTATTTCTCCCCGTTTCCAACGAAAAACTGTGCTATTATGCAGAATTATATTTGTTAGACCAGGATTATATTTGGAGACCCAAATGGGATGACAAGTCAAATTGTCAGCCAAAAGACAAGCTGAGGGACTCAACCGACCATAAAAATATAATCCCTGCAAGGCAATTCCAATTCAAGTCAGGACTGGCAGCCTTTGATAGTGTTTGACACTCAGATTGGTTCCACAACCCCTCTAGAGTCGGGGTTCCCAACCTTTATTTTTTCCTTCCATTCGACCCCCCCCCCAACGTTATATTTTATGACTTCTGTTGGATTTGTTTGTATGGGGGGATTATAAACAAAATAGTTAATTGTCTTGCTAGCAACGGTTAGTTGACAGTAACATTCAGTTGTGTGTAATGGCGCCTAAGTGTGATCGTATTCAGTGCATTTGCAGTAAATGGATATTTTATAGAATGTATTTTCACTGTAATGACAGAAAAAGTCCATAATATATTTGCAGTAATAGTGGAATGATAGTGCTTCACAAAATCTTTTCAGGAAAAACTATTTTGGTAACATACAAAAGTGCAGAAAATGCAGAATATCTATTGTTGAAATGTAAAAGCCTCCTTGTTTATACCCTTGTATCAATATTAATGTATGTCTTTGGTCAGAATGTAAAAAGTACTGTGTTAAAAATACACTATATTTCTTTCTTTGCTTTTTAGGAACTTTTATGGTTTTAGGCCCAAGCGCTTCATCTCCTGTAATCCCTGCATTAGCCCTGCTCATTGAGACAATCACAGTGACAGTCAAAGTCAGTAACCTGTTCCCATGAAGCAGCTGCTACTAAGACATGACAAGTGTAGGGATTACACCAAGAGACGACAAGAGCAGGGATTACACCAAGACTTGACAAGAGCCGGGATTACAGCAAGACATGACCAGAACAGGAGTAACACCAAGACACGACAAGAACAGGGATTATACCAAGACATGACAAGAGAAGGAGTTTCACCAAGACACGACAAGAACAGGGATTACACCAAGACATGACAAGAGCAGGAGTTACACCAAGACACGACAAGAACAGGGATTATACCAAGACATGACAAGAGCAGCAGTTACACCAAGACATGACAAGAGCCGGGATTACACCAAGACATGACAAGAGCAGGAGTTACACCAAGACACGAAAAGAGCCGGAGTTACACCAAGACACGAAAAGAGCAGGAGTTACACCAAGACATGACAAGAGAAGTGGTAAGACCTCAAGACATGACAACAGCAGGGATTACAGCAAGACATAACAAGAGCAGGGGTTACACCAAGACATGACAAGAGCAGGAGTTACACCAAGACACAACAAGAGAAGGGGTAAAACCTCAAGATATGACAAGAGCAGGGATTACACCAAGACATGACAAGAACAGGAGTTACACCAAGATATGACAAGAACAGGAGTTACACCAAGACATGACAAGAGCAGGGGTTCCACAAGACATGACAACAGCAGGGGTATCGTGTTGTTCATTGTTTTCTTGCTGAACACAGGGCATGGGAGGTCATTAAGACTCATGCCCAGTCTGTCGTTAATACACTATTCCAGGTGATGGAATATCAATATCACACTGATTAATTGACTCTATACAAGATTTGACAGGTTTTGTACCCTGATACACAACATGAGGCAGCTGTATAGTGATAAATACCATCCATCTGCGATGACCTGTTACCGTCAGGTGAGTTCCCTGAGACTGGGCTAGCAGACAGCTGTTGTTGTGACTTTCTTCAGTGTGTGTGTGCGCGCGCGTGAACACTTGCTTACGTGAGCGTGTTTGTGTGCGTGTGTGTATTTTATTTTATGTCAATGAGCATTAAGCCTATTCTGACATCCATAACTACATAATTATATTTTATCCTGTCATTTATTGGATCCATCCATTTTCATAAATATTAACATCTGCTTTAACAGCTGCCAAACACCACTGGTTGGCTGGCTTCTTTGAAAGCTTATAATAACTGAAGGCCCAAAGGTACTTGATGCTTCAAACTTCTATGCACATTCTGACAGTTACGTATACATCAAACCTCTGGTGCAGTCAGACCTGTTGGGATGTTTGCCCCAGGTAAGAGTTTACCTTTTTTAAAGGTGTCCTTAAAGACCTAATCCCCAATCTTAAACCTTTGCAAACTTGGCAATAATCCTAATCAGTCCCAGAGGTGTACAGTACATATGTTACTAGGTGTACCCAGGCTTATCTGGAATAAGCTAGCTTCATTTAGCTTCACATTTTAGCTCAGGCTTCATCTGTACTGCAAAGGTGGGTACTGCTTATCTACCGACCTCTAACCTGCTTGTCATTGCGTATGCTTAAGTCACACGTGGCTAGATAAACACAAAAACTCTTCATTGAGACAATGCTGAACTATCGATAGATAGGCAAGTCTGTGCCACATTTTCATTAGTTCAGAAAGCAACGTAACAGGAATGTTATCTTGCAAATTCAGCAGACTATGCTAAGAAACGGGCCCAAATGTCATCTTTCTCTTCCTTCCTATTGTTAGTTCTGCCTCTGATGTGCCTTGGTGTGCTTATCACTGCAGACATAGCCTTATTCCACTCCTATCGATAAACTATTGTATAAAGTCATAAAGAAATGTTACTGTGCAGAAACATTCAATTGCATCATGAGAGTAAATATGTGTAATCTGATAGGGATTACAATATTACTGTTTTCTAAAAAATATGTATGAAATATTTAATCAGTTATCTTTCTTCAAAGAAGAGGGTGATGACGTAATCTTTGGAAAGGGAGGGCCTCTTATTTCTTTGGTCCTCAACACAAATTTAACAATGGGCAAACAGAGTGAGCTAACCTGCCCTGGAGGTTCTGAAGGTTTCTTTGGCATAGAAATGTGCACGGCTAAAAGGTGAGCCACTTTCATGGTACTGATTACCCTTAACGAACTCAAAGTTGACCAAAGTTACCCATCAAACTCCTCCAAATGTTTTGTTGTATAACCTACAGTGAAACAGTTAGGTCTATTTCTGTCCCTTTTCCATGAAATGCTGGGCTGTTTTACAGAATAATATCTGAAAGTCTGGGATTACTTTTGAGATCCAAATGGGATGATATGGTAATGACCAAGCCAAAGACAAACTGATGGCCTCAACTGGCCATTAAAATATGATCCAGGCTCAGAATTGACTCAGAATTTTAGTTACCACACTAATTCCTCAAACCTGTTTTTTTGCATATCCAATTGGGCTCTCAGTCCTTGAAAGGGATGTCATTTAAAGTACTGTTGCAAAATTCTGATAACTCTCCCAGAAATCTCATGTTCTGTCTGCGAATGGAAAAGTAACAGACACAAAGTATGTGAAGTATTATGATTTGCATACATGAATGCCAAATACTCAACTGAAGTTGTCTGCAGTGTCTGTCTTCACTCCCTGTCATGTCATGTCTCTCGGCAGCCAATTTATAACAATGCACAACAACCACATGTGAAGGTAATACCTATTCTTCCTGTTTTTGCCAAGGTTATGAAATATAACAACCAGTAAAACAATGTGTTTCATGTGCAGAATTCTGGGTAATGTGGAACTACTGTTCAAATATATATTATCACACAGCCAGTAGGACAAGTGCCAATGAACAGCTTCATTTACATACAAATGCAAGCCACTTAAAAGCACCCTTCTGAAAATTTGAAGCACCCTTTAAAGAATAAACACACTTATATAAGGCCTACAGGTATTCTGTAACAGTTTAAATATAATTTATTTTTCATAAACTGTCGTGGGTAACTATGCATATAGAAGTTTTAAAAGAGGATATGTGTGTATTTGCCTTACACAGATCAGCTTTCCAAAGAACGGATAGTAACACATCTCTCTCCCTCATCCTTTCTTTTCTCGACTTTGTTCCATCATTTATCCCAACCTCTACCCCCCAACCCTTCTCTCTCAGCCTCAAAGACAGTGATATGCTGCAGTTCAAACAGAATCATGAAATCGTTGTGGGGAAGTTTTAGAAAGTACTGTGTTTTGTACTGTAGTACAGCGGCTCTACCCTGGCTACTGCTGTAATGACGTGATAAGTTAGTGTTTGTGTCTGTTTTGGTCATTGCATTGCATACATTAAATTAATTTTCCATGGAATTATA
Organism: Esox masquinongy; assembly: GCA_016801175.1. Taxonomy (NCBI): domain Eukaryota; kingdom Metazoa; phylum Chordata; class Actinopteri; order Esociformes; family Esocidae; genus Esox; species Esox masquinongy. The sequence goes on from JACXGI010010378.1 coordinate 16,637, forward strand.
GATCTTCAAAAATAAACATACAATTATTAACCAATTCCAAAACTAAAATGCATCTGTTAGCTAGGTAAGTTGATGTATTTTGCGTATTATAAAAAACACCAGTAGTTTTAAGCCCAGGCTACTGCTAGCTGACAAGTGATATCGCTCAGCGACCAGTCGTCAGAAGCGGTTTCCTGGTCTCACTGCCCTCTAGCGACTCCCTGAGGTGGCTTTGGGCTCATGCAAAGTAAATTGCAATTAAAGTAGAGTGGAAAACAACAGAACAGCTTGACAAGGATGTCTATGAGGAAAGCTTGCTGTGTTCATCCACTCTCCCAAATATGTTGGAAGTTGTTCTGAGACAGTGCCGTAGATACAATTCGCTATGAAAAGGGAGAAAAGTGGGCATTAAAAAGTAGATAAAATAAAACCAAGATGTTTCTGGTTGGGATTACAGTATGTATATAGTTGGAGAATTTTAACTTGAGCTAACTACAGTACTTTCCATCTGGACAAATAAAAAAAAAATGCATAGCATTCAGAAACCAATTGTTCTGTGAAAAGATGTTTTTGTTTTTTAAATATCTGCATAATCATTGTGATTGGAGGATAGCTGTCAGTGTAAACCAATCAGGATAACATCTGTTCTCAGTCAAAATAAAAGAATGTTAATATTTGAAAACTGAAGAAAGGCCCTGACTATTTGGCTCATGGCATGGAGAACAGAGTAGAATGTAGCCACTTTCACAACTACCGACTGAAATAAATTAAAAAAAACTCCAAGTGCATCTTTAAATTATGAACTGGTTATTCAGTTGTCTTTTGACTTATAATGCATTTATTAGTTTAATTTAAATCTATGTTTTTCTGTCCCTGAGCTGTTCTGTTCATTTAAGCAGTGGTCACCCATGCCATTTTCAAGAATACCCCCCTATCCATTATCCAGGTCCCTTACTGCCCCCCATCAAATAAGATGTAGGTAATTGCCCTTAATATTAATGATTATTATTATTTTTATGATTGTTATGATTAATATTATTGTTGTTACTATTGTTATCATCAAAAAAGCACATCATTGAATGACAAACAACGGATTTATCAGTTTCCTAGGGAAACAAACAGCAGCCAATCAGAAACAGCTTGCAATTTAACATTCAAATCTTAATTAAACAACAGCCAATCAGAAATGCCAAAGAGTAATCATTCTTATTAATTGTTCCAACGGAAAACAAGCTGGCACTTACCAAGAGGTGAAAGGATTAACTTTCAAAGGAAATAAGTTAAAAACTTTTGAAAGTTAGTGAGAGCCCTGCACCTGGTTGTATTGCAGTCATGTCAACAAAGCCACTTGTACTGAATAGTGTTTTAAAGTGCATCTGGATGCTGGATGCTAAGTTGCTTTCAGGGGAAGTCCGACAGTGGAATATCCCTCTTGTAAAATGTGTAACCACTGCGATAACAAGCAAGCAAGCAAGTTTATTTATATAGCACAATTCTTACATAGAAGCAATTCAATGTGCTAAAGAAAAAAACATATATAAAAATACAACATCATTATAATCAAACAACAATCAAACATAGAATAAGAGAATAGAAATAGAGTAAAAACAAAATAAAAACATATGAAGCTATAAAAGCTGTAAGGCAAAACAGTGTGGTTACATTTAAGCACTCAGTCATAGGCGTGGGAAAAGAGAAGTGGTTTTAACCTGGATTTACAGGTTTTATTATCAAAAGGTCTGAAAACCTCCAATCAGAAGGTCTGAAAACCTCCTATCAAAAGGACTGAAAACCTCCCATTAAGAGGTCTGAAAACCTCCCATCAAATGGTCTGAAAACCTCCCATCAAATGGTCTGAAAACCTATCAAGGCGTTCATGGTGGATCCCTCAGAGAAATGAATGCTTTAAAGAGAAAGAAATTATTCCATGGGTAATACCAAGAAGGAGAGCGTCCATTTTCCAGAGTTTACACAGTAAACATCACGTGGGTGAAATTTTATAGATGATACTGTGACGTCCCGTCCTGTGAAGGCAGCATGGAGCAGCACCACAAGAAGCTGACCGAAACACAGAAGAGAAGAAGAGTTTCGATACACTGTCTCATCCAGGCACTGTGGCGTCAACTGGACGGTTTTAATGTTGCAGACCGCAGTTTTTTGCAAGTAGTTGAAACTTGAAACTCATGTTGTTGTGAATCTTCTTTAAACTCATGTTGTTGTGAATCTAAAAACAAACATCCCCAATGGGCACCTCAACGCCCCGTTGTCCTCTGAACACCCCCGTTGAGAAACACTGATTTATTGTGTCAGAAAATTATTAGAACACTGCAATTTCATCTTTATTTACATATTTTACTTGTTAGGTACATATTTAAAGGTCCTTTTATTTAGTAAATACATACATAGGGTTCATATGCATAACTTTTTAACTTAAACTACAAATTGCTAGTAGCTGAAATGACTAACAGAAAATTAAATGATCTGTTAAAATCATGTTTTGTAATTAACAGAAAATTAAAACATGTAACCTAGGTCATCGTATAGAGGTTCATCCAGATTTATGTATTTTCTTGATCAGAAAGGTGCTGATTTGTGTTTCCAAATAATAATAATAATCAAGAACATCGGCTCTGTTTGAAGACACAACTGCATTACAGTATAACAGAGTAAATGATAATATAGGAAATACATAATTAAATATGTACTGTATATAGTATTTACAGTGTTTTTACAACCCCAAGTTGGGACGCTGCATCTAAAAAAACAAAGTATCAAATGTTGAAACTAAGAAATGTTATTGTTTTCGGAAAAATACATGCCCATTTTGAAACTGATACCAGCAACACTATTCAAAAAAGTTGGGACAGGGGTATGTTTACCAATGTGTTGCATCACCTCTTCTTTTAACAATACTCTGTAAGCATTTTGGAACTGAGGAGACCAATTGCTGTAGTTTTGAAAGTGAAATGTATTCCCATTTTTGCTAGATATAGGATTTCAGCTGCTCAAAAGTTTGGGGTCTCCTTTGTTGTATTGTTCATTTCATAATGTGCCAAATGTTTTCAATGGGTGACAGGTCTGGACTGCAGGCAGGCAACCAGACTCTTTCACTACGGAGCCATGCTGTTGAAATACGTGCAGAATGTGGTTGGTGTTGTCAAAAAAGACGTCATCTGGATGGCAGCATATGTTGCTCCACAACCTGTATATATTGTTCAGCATTAATGGCGCCTTCATAGATGTGCAAGTCACCCATGCCATGTTCAAGATTGCACCCCCATACATCACGAATGCTGGCTTTTGAACTGTGCACTGATAACAAGCCAGATGGTCCCTCTCCTTTTCAGCGGTGACCATGATTCCCAAGAATAATTTCAAATTTTGATTTGTCAGACCATAGGTCAGTTTTCCGCTTCTCCTCAGTCCATCTTAAATGAGCTCGGGCCCAGTGAAGGGGACAGTGGTGTTTCTTCTTTGCATGGTAGAGTTTTAACTTGCATTTGTGGATGCAGCAACATACTGTGTTCACAGACAATGGTTTTCGGAAGTGTTATTGCGCGCATGCAGAGATGTCCACTACAGAATTGTGTCTGTTTATAATGCAGTGACGCCTGAGGGCCCGATGATCACGACCATCCAATATTGATTTTCTGCCTTGTCCCTTGCATACAGAGATTTCTCCGGTTTCTCTGAATCTTTTAATGTTATTATGTACCATAGATGATGAGATCCCCAAACCCTTTGGAATTTTACGTTGAGAAACAATATTCTTAAATTATTTGCACTATTTGGCCATGCAGTTTTGGTGACTGGTAAACACCTCCCCATCCTCACTTCTGACAGACCTATCCTCTCTGGAATGATCTTTTACTACCCAACCATGTTACTGACCTGTTACCAACTGACCTAATTAGTTGTGTGATATTCCAGCAGGTTAAGTTATTTAGTATTACACAACTTTTCCAGTATTTTGTTGCCTCTATCCCAATTTTTTTGAAAAGTGTTGCTGGCATCAAATACAAAGTGGGCATATATTTTTCAAGAAACAATAAAATGTCTCAGTATTTCTACAGAACATAGGGTTTAAATGATTTGCACATCATTGCATTCTGTTTTTATTTGCATTTTACACAGCGTCCCAACTTTTTTGGAAAAAGGGTAAAATATTTTGTAATAGAGCGCAAACTGACACTGCAGCCAAACTGACACTCAAAAGATTTCTGACCAATGGAGAAGCACTAAAGCCCACAGCTGTGGGGTCAAAAGTGCAAATGAAGAAGTGTTTTAATAAAAAAAAAGTTTCAAAAGCAAAAAAAAAAGAAGCACAGCATGCAAAGGGGGCAGTCTAGTCAAAATGGAGGGAGGTTGATAGCGAAATTAAATTGTTCTAAACTAATTTTTTATTAGTTCATTTTTGGGGAATAAAATGCATAACATTTTGCGCAGTATTACAAAATTATTGATTGAGCATCATTATACATCATTATACAGAGTGACAATACTATTATCTCAAGTAATCATATACCATAATGAGAAACAATATTTGCATTTAGCTCTTTAATCAAGAATCTCTTAAATCAATTAATTCTTTTGTATTGCAAGGGCCAGGCTTATTCAACAGCCTAAACAGACTTCAATACTAGATAGAGTGCACTGACAAACATACCTCCTCAAAAAAGCATACGTTAGGCACATTGCAATTTGAAATCTCTTTGCAATAATGTGCATAACCAAATAATGTTTCATTCAGTGGTGTTGACTTTATTCAGAGGTGAATAATTACTAAATCTGTTTCGTGATTCAGAAAACTTGCGTTTAGAAACAGAACATGGATTTAGATGTTCATTTGTGATTGACAATCAACTTTGATTGTCCAACAGATGACGATTTGGGATTGAACTTTGGTTGTCCAACAGGCAAGAGATTCCAGCAAAACCTAACCGCAACCTCGGTGATTGGTTATATGCGAGGGTAATAATGCCATAGTCAAAATAGTAAGCTGCTTCCCAAGCCTAAATCGCAAAGCTCAGCCCCTTCCGCTTCACAAATCGCTTGTCGACGCTACATATCGGATTGAAATGAATGGATGTTGGGCACATGGCTTTGGTAGGTGTATCATGAACTTGGAATAGTGCAAACAGTGTTGTACATGACTGCGCTGGCAAGATGAATGGAGGTAAAATCCTCACTACAAAATGTATAAATATGGTATGGCCAGGATAATTTAGGTCATAGTTGAATTGTGTCTCTGATCTGTTTAATGAACAAAATAAGAACTATTGATATACCTATAATTTACACGTCAAGTAATTCATCTTAAAATATGCTAATCTCTTCTACTGAAAATACAATATATGCCTCATAATGTGTCTTAGGACTTTCATGATCTAATAATGGATTTTTTTATTTGTTTAGCCAGCTCATATTATTACCAGAACAAGCTACTTTGACAACATTTTTTGTTTATTCAACATAACAGGAAAATTAAGACATTAAAGAGACATTTCTTTGAAGTGATTTACAAGTATGGCATACGTATGGTTGTGAATTAAAAAAATAAATAAGGCAGCATAGTTTAAATAAAACTTAGGAATGAAGGAATTTAGAACACAAAAGCCGGTCACCATGACAACAGTCACAACAACAGGGTCAAAGTTGAATGTCTCTTGGTCTCCCCTGCAATATCAATGGCTACAGACCTCTTTCTTTGTTTGCCAACACTGTTTAGGTGATGCGTGTCATGTTGTTGGCGGAACATGGGGACTTCTTTCACCGCAAAAAAAAGCCTACATTTAGGCTACATGTTGTTAGATGGGGGCATTCCACACCCCTTTTGGATTACGATGTGAATTCTTAGGGTTGAATGAATGTCCTTATTTTTATAATATTGGTGTCATCATCTCAAATAAATTGCATAACACTTTTAAATTGCATTACACCTTTTTTTTATTGTCATCTTTAACCATAAAGGGTGTTTTTGGCTTGCTTTTTCTCCAGTCTGTGTCATTAACAATTAGATTTCTATTACTGCATCCAAAAGTACTGCACCCAAAAAAGTTGGATGTTAAGTTTATTAATCCATGCCTGACGTCAGTTTCTCTTATAATGATTTGGGTGTATATGAAAGGGAATGCCAACAAGAAAGATGCAAAAAGTAAGGCTGTGTGAAAGGGGTGCATATTACTGTTTTACAGAAAATGTATCACAAAATGTCAAAGCAGTAGCAGTAACCATTCACATAAAATAAACTCTTAGTCTTCAGTGAACATGTACTATATAAGTACAATAATAATAATAATAATAATAATAAAAAAACAACTGTGGAATGTCCTAGAGGCAGGTGTAATTAACCTGCTCATTCAGGTGTCATAGCAATGGGGGTGAATATTTATGCTGTTAATTATTTTCTGTTTTGTAATTAATTTAGTACTTGTAGATATTATTTTTCACTGTAACATTATTCACTTTTTATGCTGATCAGTGGCAGAAACTCCTAATTAATCAAATTTATTACATGTCGTAATCCTATAAAAGTTGATACAGCAAACTTACGAAAATGTAAGTTTCTCTAGTTCATGATATAACAAAATTCTAATTAATAACTGAATGACTCACCTATGTCTTTTCAAAAGCCATTGAAGTCATTATTTTTCCTGCCTTGTCCACAGGGCCTAGGGTGGGCCTCTGGCTCTGTCTCTCTGCTCTTTGGCGGTCTACTCCTCTGTCACTTTCAAATCTTTTCATGACCTTTTTCTCCTCCAATCTCAGCTCCTTCTCACTAGTAGCACAGCACCAACTATCACCTACAGTAAGGAACTAGAAATATAAACAATCCTACTGTGTGCTTTTCATTTTTGTGAAATGTGCATGTTTTCCATCCCTGTTCTCTTTTCTCATTTTTGTTTTCTCCACCTCCCACGGCCGCAACCCTGGTTATCTTTTTTTCTTCAAAATGGCAATCCTCTCTCTTCCCTTTTGCTCACATTTCCTCTTTTGAATTCCATGCAGTCAATGGGGCCTGTTCATGTCTGTCAACTGACCTCATTGTTACCTGCATTCAGGCTTCAATCAGTACTTAGTGTCATTCTCTCTCTCTTTCCACCACTCCTACACTTTCAGCATGTAATGTAAGTTGCTCTGGATAAGGGCGTATGCTAAATGACTGAACTGCAAAATAATTCAGTCACCAAAAGTTATTTCATTTTTTGACATCTGGGCTGAGGGTGGATCCAGAATGATGACCTCTGTCAGCTGTGTCAGTCATGATGGTCTTCCAAACCTGACCTCACCAATGTTCGTTATGACAAGACACTATTTTCCAGGCATACACGCAAGCCAGTGGGCTACGAGTGGAAGTTGGTGGGTGGACAGGAACACAAGTAGCTAGGAGTAGCTAGGAGTACCTATATAGCTACATGCTATATTTGAGGAATACAGTCATGGATGATGGTATATGGCCAAAATAGCACTACTTAGGCCTGAACTTGGCTTGAGGCATGCACATGGGCTGGTAACCTGTCTTGGGACTCAGCAGTTTTTTGTGATACTTCGAAATTAGACATCTGTAATTTACTATGTATTCACAAAGACTCTAAGCCACTTGATGTGGCAGTTACCCTAAAGTGGGATACATTTTCTTCATTCTTAAAAACATACATAAATACCGTATAAAATATGATACTATAATACAGTTCTTGCTCTAACATGACCCCTTTCATCATTCATAAAATATACATAAATTCCATATGACCCTGTACATAATATAAATTCAGGTACTTTTGGTCATTAATAACACAAACTTAAATGTATAAACACTAATATATCATAATTTATGTTAAAACTTTAATTTTACAGAAATTTACTTACATTTTTTACATATCAATCCAGATATATAAAGTTTCAGAAAATACAACAGCATGTTTGAATTAAACATTACAAAGAGCTGTGAATGTTACTGCAGTTTTGCTTCTCTCTGATATTGCAGATGCATGCTTCATGCTAGTCCGATTAAAAACAGCAATAAAGTTATTAGGTCTGTCAGAAAATGCCTTTGCTTTGTCACATTATTATGGCTGTTTGAGCTGAAATCTGTCCCAGCTAGCATGTGGCCAACAGCTTGCCAGTGCTTCGCTCATCCTTTTTCCAGTGGCCCGTGAGCAGCAGCCACCCATTCCCCAACAGATGTCTGTGGCTGGCCTGCTGGCTCATAGTAAAACACCTTTTCAGCCAACAGATAACTTTTTTTAACAGAAACTATGACTAGATTGTAACTGTTGGCCGTCAATGATGGGTCGCTGGAAAACTGACGCGCAAAGCTCTGGCAAGCCACTGACAGCACCAACTGGTGAGCTGCTGAAGGCTGCCAGCCGCATGCAAGATCTGGATAAGTAGGCATGTAGCTACGTGATTTACCAGACAAAACTTTAAATAAGGAGATGGGGAAACTGTGTGATTTGTATATTATTATTATGTTCTTCTTAATGAAACATTATATATAATCATTAAATACTAGCAAGGATTTTAATGGAGCCGACAAGCTAGTGTGGCTAGTTAGCTAATTTTTATATTGGGTTATCTGGCTAACTAGCTTGTGGTGCTAAATAATTGGATTGAATGCTGGAGGCAGTGATGTAATATAACTAAATACATATGTAAATACTACATACATATGGAATCAGGAAAATAATTGACTAATGCACATAACAATTGTTTTAAACTTTTTATCGGGTAACGTTTCACACACAAACATGCATGCACACAGACACATGAAAAGTTGTGTAATGCGAAAAATCGAAACCTGCTGGAATATCACACAACTAATTAGGTCAATTGGCAGCAGGTAAGTAAAATGATTAGGTATTAAAAGATCATTCCAGAGAGGATGGGTCTGTCAGAAGTGAGGATGGGGAGGCTTTCACCACTTTGTGAAAGTCTGCGTGGGCAAATAGTGCAACAATTTAAGAATAATGTTTCTCAATGTAAAATTACAATGAGTTTGGGGATCTCATCATCTATGGTACATAATATCATTAAAAGATTCAGAGAATCCGGAGAAATCCCAGTATGCAAGGGACAAGGCCGAAAACCAATATTGGCCATTATCTTTGGGGCCCTCAGACGGCACTGCATTATAAACAGACACAATTCTGTAGTGGAAATCACTGCATGGGCTCAGGAACACTTCTGAAAACCATTGGTTGTGAACACAGTATGTCACTGCATCCGCAAAGTTCTACCATGCCAAGAAGAAACCATCTATAAACAAGACTCTAACGTGCAAAGAAGAAACCATATATAAACAAGATCCAGAACCGCCGCTGCCCTTTCTTGGCCCAAGCTCATTTAAGATGGACTGAGGAGAAGTGGGAAACAGCCCTGTGGTCTGACAATTCAAAATGTGAAATTATTTTTGGTAATCCTGGTCGCTGTGTCCTCTGGACTAACACTTTCATTTTCAAAACTACAGCAATAGGTCTCCTCAGTTCCCAAACGCTATTATTGTTAAAAGAAGAGATGATGCAACACAGTGGTAAACATGCCCCTGTCCGAACCTTTTTGAAATGTGTTGCTGGCATCAAATTCAAAATGTCTTTTTCCAAAAACAATAACATTTCTCAGTTTCAACATCTGATATGTTATCTTTGTACCATTTTCAATTAAATATAGGGATAAATGATTTGCATATCATTGCATTCTGTCTTTATTTGCATTTTACACAGTGTCTCAACTTTTTTGTATTTCCATATACAACCCTGTTTCCAAATAAAGTTTTACATTTAAAAAAATGTATCTTCTTTTATATCTTGAAAAACATGAATAGAGCTTCTGCTCTGTTTTCAAGTTAAAGTAAAATGTATTTATATTTCCTTCCATTCAAAATAAAAATTGGGCTTCAATAGATATAGAGAGGCAACGTTCACAATAAAGAAACTCACTGCCCTCTAAAGTTGATTCCCAGAATAGTCTCTTGTAATGCATGAATGATTCATGCTGTTGTTGTCACCTGACGTCAAAAGAGCTAACATTTCCTCCACTGGCCTACTTGTGCTGTGATGAAGTGAGGCGGGGATAGGAGTCAACGGTCGTTAGCTGTGATGAAGTACCATGGAAACTACTGGGAAAATATAGATGGGTTAAATATAGATGCACCTAGACGTAGGCATGCATACACACACACAAACAAACCCAAACCAAAACGTGGTATGGACTTATTGAGTTGGGTGTTTGTGACTAACAGCGCAATAACCCAATACAAGTCTGATAGAAAGAAACGATTGGATTCTGCATTCTTTTGTGTCTGTACACTGTCAGTAATGTTTTCTATTTGCTGAATGAGCCCAGTCCAGAGTACATGAACAGAATGGTCTGGTGGTATAGTGCATTTTGGGTGTGGTGCCTTGGTAGTATGGTGGAGTGGTGTGGTGGTGTGGGATGGTGTTATGGTAGTGTGGTGGTGTGGTAGTCCGCTGTGGTAGTGTGATAGCTTGGTATAGTGGTATTGCAGTGTGGTGTTTTGTTGTTCTGTGATGTATCTGTGGTGTGGTAGTGTGGTGGTGAAATAGTATGGTGGGGTTCTGTGGGATGGTGTTATGGTAGTGTGGTGGTGTGGTAGTCCGGTGTGGTAGTGTGGTAGTTTGGTATGGTCTTATTGTAGTGTGGTGTTTTGTTGTTCTGTGATGCATCTTTTGGGTGGTGGTGAAATAGTATGGTGGGGTGGTGGTGTGATAGTGTCGTGTAGTGGTGTATGGTGATTTGTTCTGTGATGCATCAGTGGTGTGGTAGTGTGATACTGTGGTGGTGTGTTGTTGCAGTGTGCTGTCATACTGTGGTGGAGAGGTATGGTAGTATGGTGTGGTGGTGTGGTAGTATTGTGGTGTGGTTGTCAGGTGTGGTAGTGTGGTGTTTTGCTGTTCTGTGATTGATTAGTGGTGTGATATCTGTGCTGTGTAGTGTGGTATGGTGCTACGGTAGTGCTGTGGTAGTGTGGGTAGTGATGAGGTAGTGTGGTGGTGTGGTGGTAGTGGTGTGGAAGTGAGTTATGGTTGTCTGGTAGTGTGGTGTGTTGGTGTGGGTAGTGGTGTGGTAGTTGTGTGTTGGTGTGACTGTCTGGTATGGTGGTGGGGTACTGCTGTGGTAGTGTGGGTAGTGGTGTGTTAGTGTGGGTAGTGGTGTGTTAGTGTGGTGGTGTGGTGGTGTGGGTAGTGGTGTGGTAGTGTGGTGGTGTGGTGGTGTGGGTAGTGGTGTGTTAGTGTGGTGGT
>JACXGI010010379.1:0-27778 GCA_016801175.1 Esox masquinongy
GGGGGGGGGGGGGGGGGGGGGGGTGTTAGCCTAAACTGAAGCAGAAACGACTACCATGTTCCACCACTGTTGCCTTCAACTGAGGAAACATTAAGAGGAATTCATCGTTTATGACCAGTCGGCATTATGTTTCTAAGTCCGGATGTTATCCAACTCCAGAGGCCGACAGTTGTTGTGGCGCAGCTCTCCCCGTTTCCAGTGGTCAGATCAGTGTCTTTCAGGTTCTTTTATCTACATACCTACTCTGATCCATCTCGGGAATAGTGCCTCCGTAGTTAATAGAGAAAAAGGACCCGTCAGCCTTTTTTCGGTGCGGCGGGGGAACGTGTGGCGGGCATCCAGCCCTCCGGGTCATGAGATATCTGATCTGGTAAAATCTGTGCTCCTCCTCAAAGTCAATCCTGCCTTGATTTGCCTGTGGAAAATTCACAGAGCCAATGTGAAGGGTGAGCAACAAACCTGCTCCACTTCCTCTCCCCAGACCTCTCCAGGAGCCACGGTCTGCGGTCCAACTGGCACCCTAAAATGTTTACAAACTAGTCAGCGCACCGCATGGGGACTGGGGTGGCATTTTGAACACAGACCCTACGGATGCCGCTCGTAGATGAACTAAAAGGCCAGTTCAGTCAGTAGCAGGATGCAGGTTCGGAGCACAACAGAGCAAGTCGGCTGGGGAAGGAAAGAGGTTACTGCTGTTGGCTTCATTAAAAGCCATCCGGGTATCACATAACATATTGGGTATTTCTCCCGGTGAAGTGCTGCATGGTGCAGCCACTGGCCGGTCCATTCTATTCACAATGAGGACCAAGTAACAAGCTGCACCCCAAATAGCACTCTGCCCCTGGTACCCTGACATTTGACCCCTTGCCGTGAACAAAGGTGGCGCTGTAGATGGGCCAGGGGCACGGCACATTAGCAAAACGATTGTCCTTGACATTTTCTAATTAAGTCTGTGCAGCACACAGTTTTTGTTAGAATTGTAGTCTTACAACCGGATCTGGTGTTGTGGACTGTTCGGTTTTTTTTGTCCCTGTGTGCTGCGCTTTTGGGGTTTCCCTTCAGTTGAAGGTGCCTAAGACATATATAACCTCTCTTCCCACTAAAGACTGGGGTTCGACTCCAGGCTCTAAACCTTCGGCCTGTGTCTTTGTGTCTTCCACCTGTATCCCCTCTGTCATTTCATGAATAATAATGTGTCAAAATACCCCAAACAGTATCTTTTAAAACTGAAAAATGTTCCTCATACAACAGTAATTAAAATGGCTTGATAGACAGTCAGGGAGACTTGGTAAGTGGCTGAACAATGGGAAGCAAGCAATGCGTTCTGTCATTAGGCTATACAGTTTTATCACAGATGGAGAACAGGATCGGCCATTGGTTTTGCTATTCTGCTATTATAATCTAGAGATTATATGCTCCCTAGTAAATGGACCACATCTCAGCAGTTGTATCAGTCTACAGGCCTACTTGGAACAGGCTGCGTGGTGAGAGAGTTTTTCCGCTTTCCCCATGGGAGAACACTTGGTTCCCGGAAGAATCATTTTTACTCACCAGAAAAGTCAACACAACCAGATTAGTAATATTGTAATAGTAATTTATCATAATATTATACTTCTTTAGTGTACTTTTAGGATGTTAACGTCTAAAAATATTAACAAAAAATGTACCCAAAGCGGTAGGCCTACAGTGTCCTTAGGGACTCGAAGGTTGTCTCAAATATAATGAAAACACTCCATGCAGCAGGGTAGCATTCTGCTAGCTAGCCGTGGAACTCATTTGTTTGGAATGCCTGTAAATTCTCTGCTTTACTGTAGGCTGCACAGCTGGCCAAACCAGGCCAAACGATTAATGTACCAACAAAAACACAGACTCCCGGACCTTATGAAGTTCAATGTGTGAAGAACCAGGCCACAATGGAACTAGAATAAGCTAGTAAATTCCGGGGGAAGAATCCAAATGAAACTCTGGTAACGGTTTGCTGCACACCAACGGGACGCGAGAGAGGGCACACAAAAAAACAATCTCTTGCCTTCTGCTCCTCTGAGGACGTTTTGCACCCATCCATTTAGGAGGCGATAGTTCTGTACATTTAATTCTGGGTAAATAACCAACTTGTTCGTTTCATGGGCTCATGAACCATTTAGAACAAAAATGACAGTGTTTGTGTTCCAAATGGCCTCCTGTTCCCTAGATAGTGAACTCTTTAAGTGGGGGGCCTGTGGGTTTTCCATTTGGGATGCATCTAGAATCCTTGAGGGCAATCTTCTCAAAGCTGCCGAGAGGCCGAGGGATGGTCGGACAAGGCTCCTTGCCATGTTGCGCTCCGGTGTGAAAAGGAGAACAATGGGACACGATTTTTCTGACACACTGTAAGCGTTCCTGTCTGACTGACGCCTTTCAACGTGACATGTTTCCCAGAATCCTGGCATCGGCATCCTGTGAATTTAGGTTGTCCTACAGAGGGGGAAGGACACTTCTGACTGGAATACCGTCTGTCTGTACCATCCATTAACGTGGTTAGAAATATGTGTTTGTGTGTGTGTGTGTGTCTGTGTGTGTGTGTGTGTCTGTGTGTGCTTCACGCATGACACAACTCTTGTAGTGCTATATGTTTTCCTTAGATAAGAACTAGATGAAAACATCATCAGTCAAACTGTCAGCCAGCCCAGCATTCACACATTCCATTAATAATTTAAACCTCAGCGTACTGCTGACAGCTAGTAGTAAAACATGATGCAAAAAAATTGGGGATCAGGCTTATCAAGGGCTCAGTCCATATCGGCACCCAGTCCACTTCGAATCAGTTAAGAGGAATGCACTCCGAAGGGGTTTGGGATGCAGCCAGGTTTATCAGGGTTTTGAAGTGTCTATTTACAGCACGCTCACAACATGTTTGAGTGGGAGTGAAACATGACATTGATTTATCTACAGTTTCAATAACGTCGCTGTGCCCTTGAGCAAGGCGCTTAAAGTCTAATTGCTTCGTTAAATTGCCACGAATACGAGCATCTGCTAACTGATGCAAATTCTGAAAAAATGCAACCGCCCGAGGGATCAAAGGTTAAAACCAACCTTAAAGCGCTTGAGTTGGCATTGCTTCACACTCCGCCAATGTGCCTCCTCTTCCTGAGCTGATTGGAAAGATTCTTCGAGTCACTATTCAAACATTGAATTCCAAAATAGACCGGAACAATTGCTGTGAAAACAATTTTTGAATGCAAAAATATGTGAGGTTAGTGGTGCTCTCGGGTTGTGGCTATGTCCTTCCTGTTATGATTAGGAGAATATATGGGGTGCATCGGAGTGGTCCTAATAGATAAGCATGCATCACAAATGGCACCCTACTCCGTATTTAGTGGACTACTTTGGAATTGATCCCTAAAAGCCCTGGTCAAAAGCAGGGCACTATATGAAGATCAGGGAACACACATCATAAGTTATATGTGTGTGTGTGTGTGTGTGTCGCATAACTGTACTTGTGGGGAAAAAGTAATATCAGCAAGGAGTGTAAAACAAGGATAATTCCAATTGGTGGGAAACTTATGCCAGTCCTGATCAGAAAATATTTGCATTTTTGACTAAGGGGTTTAGGGGAAAATGTACAGTTGGGGTTAGTGTTAAAGTAAGGGTGAAGGTTATGATTTGGGCAAGGTTTATGATTTTATGATTTGGGCAAAGTTTATTACCCCCCACAAAGATATTAAAATGTGTTTGTGTGTTTGTTAGGTTCCAGTAGTGCTCTGGAACAATCATTAGTGGTCAGTGATCGCAGAACACTGTACAACCATTATCTAGCAACAATCCCCATTAGCTAGCAACAACCCCCTTAGTAAGCAACAGACCCCATTAGCTAGCGGCAAACCCCATTATCTAGCAACAGACCCCGTTAGTTAGCAACAAACCCCATTAGCTAGCAACAACCCCATTATCTAGTAACAGACCCCGTTAGCTAGCAACAAACCCCACTAACTAGCAAAAGATTCCATTAGCTAGCAATAGATCCCCCAGCCAGGGCATCAGGCCAGAGGTCACCAAGAGAAACGCAAAAACATCAGAAGCCATGCGTACTGCAGCACTTGTATTTTACAATGGACCTGTGTTGTTTGTCAGTGGTGGTGTTACTGCCGGTCCTATTTCCTGGAGGTGGTGGTGGTGGTGGTACTGCCGGGTCCTATATCCAGAGGTGGTGGTGGTGGTACTGCTGGTCCTATTTCCTGGAGGTGGTGGTACTGCCGGTCCTATTTCCTGGAGGTGGTGGTACTGCTGGTCCTATTTCTTGGAGGTGGTGGTGGTGGTACTGCCGGTCCTGTTTCATGAGGGTTGTGGTGGTATTGCCAGTCCTGTTTCCTGGAGGTGGTGGTACTGCCGGCCCTATTTCATGGAGGTGGTGGTGGTACTGCCGGTCCTATTTCATGGAGGTGGTGGTGGTATTGCTGGTCCTGTTTCATGAGGGTGGGGGTGGTGGTACTGCCGGTCCTATTTCATGAGGGTGGTGGTGGTATTGCCGGTCCTGTTCATGAGGGTGGTGGGGGTATTGCCGGTCCCGTTTCATGGAGGTGGTGGTGGTATTGCCGGTCCTGTTTCCTGGAGGTGGTCCTGTTTGTTAGAGGTGGTGTTGGTTATGCCAGTCCTGTTTTCTGCGTGGGGAAATATCACCAGTCTGTGTCTCAGTTGGCTTCCTTTTCCTTATGGACCTTGGTCAGACGTTGTGCACTTTGTAGGGAATAGGCCATTTGGGTGCTTTGGTTTGTGTGTACTTTAGTTCCTTTGGGATATCTTGTCATTTGGCTTTGTTTCACTAATGTTGGTTTTGTTTGCTTCCGGGTCTTCTGAGCACAACAAAAGACACTGTCTATAAGAGAAGCGCTTAGGCATCTGTACAACCTGCTGTTCGAAAAATAAAGAACCCAAAGATGGGATACTACTTTTTTTTTGTTATTTCTGTTTTTATATTTTCCTTAGTTCTGTTTCTTTCTTTTAGCACTTTTTCTAAGAAAACATGTGGGTTGGAGCCTTTGCAACACGTCGATCCAGCCTACGTTCATACGTTGACCAAGTTTATTACTTTTAAATCTACCAGTGCGCAATGTCCACACATTATGAACCATGCTCGTTGCCTCTGCGTCTACATGGTATGCACACACACACAAACACACACGTGTATAGGAATGCATGTTGCATCAGAGCAAAAACATCTGAGGAGATTTGAATTGAAAGGCTTGTTTTGCAGAGAAACCGTGATGTGGTTGGTCGTACAGTGGGCAGGCTTGTGTTTGGTGGATTCCGTGGATGCCTCTCGGAGGGGTAGCCAATCAGTCACCCCGGCTGGGTTTTGAAGTGTGCTACAGAGGCGTGCCTGTCCCTGTACGCACCTGGTATGCTGGGCCTTTGAGATTGCAGGAAAGCACCCCAACACACACACACACACACGCACACACATACATCTGTACATACACACACTTCAAGGCATATTGACATACACACACACCATGCCACTCTAGCCAGGTTCCTAGTGACTGTTGGTGTGTGTTCTCCTCGGTAAGAGATGAGAAAATATTGTTCACTATCATTACTGCACCATGAACCGGCCAGTCAGACATATAGACAGTGAGCCAGCCTGTCATTTAGTCAGTTAGCCAGTCGGCCAGCCAGTCAGACATATGGACAGCCAGCCAGCCTGTCATATAGTCAGTTAGCCAGTCAGCCAGCCAGTCAGACATATAGACAGGCAGCCAGTCAGTAAGTCAGTCAGTCTGCCAGCCATCTAGTCTGTCAGTTACCGAAAAAACACAACATAAAGGCACGCACACTTCAGGCAACACCAGAGCCAAGGGGGCAAACCGCCTTCCTGCCTCTGACGTCTTCATCTGCTGGCTCGCTGCCGAGACGGAGGACAGAAAGAGGGAAAGTGCTCCTTCAGGCACCGCCAGAGCTCACCTTTGGCTGGGGCCGGTGGAGGCTCAAATGTTCCTTGGTTCCCAGACACACAGACAGAAGTATTCAGGCGGGCCTGAGACCCCGAGCAGCCTTTCCACAGAATGTTTAACATCCCCTGGATTCGCAGAGACCAGATGTGGCCGTCTGGGGCCGAATTACTGTGGAACTGTGTGCCGTTATGCTTTGCTGTTACACAGCTGGATACTCAGTGATCCAGTGAGGTGATGATTCAGGTTGAGGAACATTCTGAACCGCACAAAACCTGGTGTAGTGTCGGCACTCAAACTGAGGTACCCCGTGGATTCATACTTCTGCTGGCTCCATTCTTAATTGTTTCTAGGTAGCTGTGGGTCATTGGGTTTGATTTCTTTACAAAATCCCGTTCTGAGGTTTTACTATTAAAGGGCTATGTGATTTTCCCAGCTAGTTGCCAGCTGGTGTGAGGGGTCAGCGGGCCATTCTGTTAATGATTCGTAGTGTCGGGCAAAGAGATTTACAGTGAGGGAAGATTGAGGAGTGCAAGGAGAAGGTGGACAAGAGTTTCATGGTGTTAGAGGAAGAAGCCTGAAATTTGGAATAGTAGAAAGTTTAGCGGTGGGTGCAGGATGAAAGTGAGGTAGTGCGTTGAGACTCAATGGATGATAGGTCATTCGGAAGTCATGTTTTAATACATTTGCGCTTGACTGCCTGCAGCTGTGATCTGTGAGCTCACAGTGAGTCACTCAGGTCCAGCCAGCCAGGAGGTGAGGAGACGGTGGGAGTCATATGAGGAGACGGTGGGAGTCATATGAGGAGACGGTGGGAGTCATATGATGTGGGTTAGAGAAGAGAGTAGGGTCAAGACAAAGGGGAGGATGATGAAGCTGAAGAGAAAGATGATAGAAGAGCAGAGATTGGCCAGGGAAAGAGAATGAAGATTCTGACTGCGCCCGTGGCGGTTGCGCTGAGATTAGTGGTCAGACGGCATCTTGTAAAGATGAGATCACGTTCATTGCCTGCCTCGTGAGCGGTAGTGGAACGTCGAGAGACTAAAGGAGCGGAAAGAAAGACGTGGAAAGAAATTAATCAAATGCAGACAACAGGCAGTTGAAGTCTCCCAGTAATACGTGGTGAGCCGTTGTCAGGAAGTTAGCCTATCAAGGGGTCCAGTTCAGTGCGGAAGTCTGCAGCGACACCAGGTGATGATTGATGACAGTGTTTAACTTCGATGGAAAAGTGCCACAGGTGAGCATGGGGCCAAAAAGAGAACATTTGGAGAAATAAGTAGAACTGTGCCGCCACGACCACCACGCCGATCAGACAATCTCAAACTATCGGGTAGGGGGAATGTCAAATGAAGAGACAGGGCTGAAGTAGCAGTATTTACCGGGGTAAACCATGTTTCCATCAGGGCCTTAAAGTCAAGGGCTTAAAGGGTCATGCGTATATAGGAGCTTGGTTTGTGCGCAGACGCTAGACCAACTAGCACCTCTCGGAGTCTCAGTTAGCGATCATCGCATTCAGACTGCTGAAAACTGCTGAGAAGACGCAAGAAATAAAAAGTGCCCCTCCCTCAGTGACTCCCCTTGTTGACTAGTGTTTATTTCTCCTGTTTTCTGATTGGCTCAGAGGTCGGGATTTGCATCTAATATTTGAGCAGGGCCAATCGCTAATGGCTAAGCGCTAGCCATGGGCGGCCGTAGCTAGCAATGGGTGGCCTGTATGAGCACAGTGCGAGGTGAGTTAGTCATCGGAGGTAACATGAACACCAAGTAATCGCTAGTAATTTACACCTTAGGCCTACACCTTGTGTGCCCCCACCTTAAAGGACAGCAGATTGACAGTTCCAGAATTTCACTTGGGTTGTTGCGGGCGGGGGACTTTATTAAAAGGGTTTCCGCTGCAGGGATCGAAAAGTGTAGTAAACAGAGATAGAAAATCCACACATTTTTGACAGAATTATAAAAGGGCAAATTGTTTTAAATATACTGCAATTTAATATGTTTTTCAAGTGCGAGAGGTGGGCTCTTGCCTCCTTAGAACAACTAGGAAGATAGACACTGCTTAAAGTAGATGGCCCTAACTAGCAGGTTAAAGTACTAGTCAACAGTAGAAGACAAGAAAATGCTTATCGTGCTTTACTAGAGCCGTCTAGCTAATGACTGAATTATAAAATATATCCATGTTTCCTGGAAAATGATTATTGACCGGGGTAGGCAATTAGATTTAGCTAAGGGTCGACTCGTGTCAGAGTGGATGGTCAGGGATCCTGGAACATAATTGTGACAATTAATTTGTTTCCTTGAACTTTACCACTGCTAAGGCCAAAGAGGTTGAATTCGAAAAATAACTATAATTTCATGTTTATTACATTGAGACATGATCACTAGATTCCTGGCAATTTTAATCTCATTGGACCCAATTCAAACCAAATGTTTTAATTTAGTGTTTAGTTTAACTTTGGGGTGAATGATCATGCCGACCCCTGCAGCGGTATGTTATTAGCATAAATATGCTTCACCATTGAGGTAATTTTAGATGTTTTGTCCTAAGCGAATCAGCTTATTATATATAGTCTCATGCATTATTATTGCTGAGTGGCTGAAAAGGTTTCTCCACCGTAATTCAGTAGATGCGTGATCTGTATTCTATTGGAGTATTCAATTTAGCATGGTCAGAGACAAGGCCGTAGCTGCCAACCACAAGGTGCGGTTTATTTGCTCTCTTACAATGCTGGCCTTCTAAGCTATAATCAAAGGTTGCTGACTAAGGGATATTCAGAAACCACGATTATCTCAATTGTTCTCCGATAGGTTCTCCGTCCTTAACATTTTTCACATACCAAAAACTCTCCAGCAGAGACGGAGAACATCCGGCTCCCAAATGCCAACAAATCCCTACATTCTGTACTTATCTAGGGAATAGGGTGCCAGAATGTATGACAGAGCCAATGTCTTCGGCAGTTTGTCTGTGGACTTACGTAATCCTTATTGCTTCCAGATCCCCACTACTTCCCACTTCCTCAATGCATCTTTGAAGCAAAATATATAAACATGAATACACTGTTAGATTAGCAACAGCACTTGTGATTTCCCAGCAGGCTAACTGTATGCAATATTAAAATGATTTCCCCTGCAGTGTTTTAGCTTTGGCCATCTGAGTAGATACAATTTAATTTGTCTGAAGTATATTTCTGATGGAGGAATCAAATACCTCTAAATAGTGACTCGGCTAATTGGTAAACAACTACTAGCCAGCTTAATGTACAGTAGTACATTGAAGTGTGAAGTAGCACCCTATTTCCTCTACAATGCATTACTTTGAACCAGGGCCCACATAGGGAACAGAGGTGCATTTCAGACCCAGAAAGCTCATTTATTTAACCAAGCCAAGACTTCAGTTTGATCAAGTCAGAGCAGCCGATGTGTTTCTGTCACATAAAATTGTCCACCAACCTCCTGCGGTTGATCGATTGCCTGGATTAGCCTGTTCGCATCACACGTGTTTTAAATGTTTGTATCAGCCTTCAGGCTTGTTATCTAAAGTGGGCATCTGAAAAAAGGTGATAAAGATTCTTCAGTGTCAACAATAATTGTTTGGCGACAGCGGGGAAAAGCTCTCTGTATCTATGAAAAGTTTTTGTCTGTTTTTGCTATTGCCATAGGATATTGGAGTAAATTTCACAGGCCTAGTTCTGATGACAGGACCCCTCTGTGTGTGTTGGGGCCCTGTTGGGGTCTTGTTGGATGAAGGTTTTCTGGTGAGGTTGGTTGGTTGGGGTTAAGGTTGGACGTTAATAGCTGGAAGGGTAAACTCAGCAAGCTGTGACTCTTTTTTTAATGGTGTCTTCAGTTTGTTTTCCAGACATTGTGTGTGTATGTGTGTGTTTGTGGTTGTGTGTGTGGGTTTCTGTTTTACTATTTTAGCGAGGGTCCTCACCACGACAGTAAAACTAGGAAAATCATGCGAGTGAGGACATTTAGGCAAGAGTAAAGTTTAAGCATGTAGTGTAGGTTATTGAGGCTAGGGTTGGGGTTAGTGGTTAGGTAAAACACTTATTTTTAATGGTAGTAAATTGCCGGTACACCTTGATATGAAAACCCGCTTATGTGTGTGGGTGTCTCTGCGTTTCTCTCCCCTTCTGCAAATCAAACTGACATGCCTGATAAACTTCAGCGGTAGGAGTAGACAATACAAAGGTCCTGCCACAAGGGATATGTACGCAACGGATAACAATGAATGACAAAAGCTTGGCTTTACACGTAGCACCAGTACAGAGTTGGTGTCCAGGGGTAGTTGACCACATCGACGAGGGCAAGTTTATGAGCATGTCGACGAGGGCAAGTTTAGTTAATGTTAGTTAATAAAATAAACATGAAATTCTAATTTACAAGTCACTCCTATTGTTTAAGAAGAGATAAACGTAAAAAAATTTACATTTGGACGTATTTCGTTTTGTATGTAACTCATCTTGAAATCAGATGTAAACAAAAGCATGTTGTGTCATTAGGTACAGCTACCCATTCTTTTTTGCAATATTGCAAAGCTCAAAAACAAACAGCGGCACTTTGCTAGCAACTTGCTAGTGGAGGCTACATGCTACTGGAGGCTACATGCTAGTGGAGGCTATGTGCTAGTGGAGGCTACGTGCTAGTGGAGGCTTTATCGTTGTACACTCACACGAAGGGCCCAAAGGAGGGTCAAATTAGCCCCCTAGACCCTTGATATTTTTTTGCACCCTCAGCTTTGGGATGCGTGTGCAAATGGCGGAGGAGTGTGTGAATGTGCAGATGGAGGGCCGAGGGTGGAGTGGGGTTGAGGAATCCATTTGGGATTTAGCTCCTGGGTCCTGAGCTTAAAGGTTCTCTTAGATGGTGTTATGGTGTTGAGATGGAGTCGAAAAACTGTGTTCTCACATTGGCAGTCCTCTTGTCCAGTTGGGTAAAGGCAATCCTGACTGTAGCAGAGACTGCTTAACATGTGGGACCACTTGGAGTAGGATCCAAACGGTAGTGGGTCCCAAGGGCCTTAACATGTGGGACCACTTGGAGTAGGATCCTTAACGGTAGTGGGTCCCGAGGGCCTGGGATGACAGTGTTGATGTGAGCCGTGAACCGCCTTTGAAATTCCTTTCATTGAAGCCTTTGAGTCCCTGTCGTGGCAAGAGATGTGAGTGCTATGAGTCCTTATTCACCCTGGCTGATCGCTTTGGTGTTGGTGTGCACTGGGAGTCCAGCTCTCCAGGGAACTCAACGTGCCCGGAAAGGGCTTTTGATGCCTCATCACCTACAAAGCAAAATAGCTGGCCGACGTGAGTGTGTGATACTCAAGAGTATTGAGTCAAACGTCTCTACGTTTGACTCAATAAATATAAAAAAAAAGGGTAAATTTCATTAATTTTAAGTAGATCAAAAAATACCTTGGTTGGCTTTGGAGGGTAGATAATTCAAACTGAAGCTTCTGTATAGTTAACTAATGCATATGTATAGTTCATTGTTTCCTGTTCTGTAGAATGTTTTTTAAATGTATTCAATTGCAAGACTTTTCCATAGTGAATTACAGAAGTAATTAGAGTCAATTAACTTGCTCAAGGGCACAGCAGATCTCACACCTTTTTAAGTTCAGTGTTTTTACCAGCAACACACTAACCTTTAGGCCAGTGGTTTTCAAACGTTTTAGACTCACGACCCCTTTTTATAGTAAATGAATCCTTGCCGTTTTGTAAATATCTACAGGACAAGTTGACTTTATAAATATTGCCTAAATTGCCATTTTGCACTGTATTTGCCTTCATTGCACATCTATACATTCCACTTGTAAAATGCACTTAATACTTGTAAATTTCCTGCCCTCTTCTATTTGCACTTCTGGTTAGATGCTAACTGCATTTTCTTGTACTGTACTCATACTGTTCAATGAAAATATAGTTGAATAGTCTAATCTATGTAATAGTCCATCTAATAGTCCTGATGAGATTTACACAATTTACACGGTTGTCAAAATGCAGAGCAGGAGTAAACCTAAACAAAACACAGGCCTTTTTTTAAGCAATTCTAAAATTCCTTATGGAGTAAATAACTGGTGAAAGACAAAACAAACCAGTGTCACTTTTTGCCACTAGGCTTTAAGGGGATTATGATGGGTTGACTATTTCAGTCTATTGGCCAAAATTTGAATAATTAGCAAAAAACTGTATATAGTGCAGTCTGCGAACCACTGCTTCCAGTGCTAGCGATTTCTGTTGATGCATTCTGTCTGCTTCTGTTGATGTGCTGTGCATCTTACCGATTCGGCTGGTTTATATTGATTTGTTCTATCTATTTGTTTTCAATTGTTGTCTAGATGGCTTTATAGTTTAAAATGATTGTGTGCCGGTCAGTGGGGCAAGTTTAGTTAGGTTTGTTAGCTTCCCTATTAGCTATAACAGAAGCTACTCTTCCTGAGATCCACATACATGTCCAATGCATGAAAGTGCATGTAGTTATAATGTTAGATTTTTTCCTTGTTCTTTGTGACTAATTTGCTGAATATGTCCTCCTGTGGTCACGTAGACATTGACAATGAAAGTGTTAGTGTTAAAAGAAACTATTTGTTGGTCAAACAACGCTCACTAATGAAGTGAATGTATGTCTCATGCCGTCATGTTCTTAACTTGCGTGTCACTTCCTGTGTGTAGAAGGTGGCCTGTGGTTGTGTAAAAATAGGGTTACGACCTTGACCAGCTGTGTTCTCATTGAGTGCTGAGTGCTGTGCTCTGTTGCCCCATTCCTCCTGCTGCAGGGCCACCTCTGTATTTTATTTTCATGTAAGTTGTTTAGCAGACACTCTTGTCAAAAGCGAGGAGTGGAAACATGTCAGTACCACCCCACATGGGAACTGAACTCCTAACCCTGGTGTTGTAAGCACCACGGTCTTACAACTACACAGTGCCTTCCTAGCAGGCTGCTCTGGTCTTTAATACATCCCAGTCTGTATGTGTGTGTGTGTTGGTTGATCTTGGATCACTCTCAGAACTGTAACATGTTTTTTCCTGTTCTCTACTGTGTTTGTCTCTCGTCCTGTGTTTCTACTACAGGTAGCTGCCAGGGCCGGGGTTTATCACCTTCTGGATCGGTTGGGCTTCTCTGAGTTCCATAACCCTCTTGACACGCCTCTGGCCAGGATCCGTGGCCGTTGGCAGCAACAGAACGTCCAGTCGCGTCCCTTCAGGGGGATGTTCATCTGAATGGAGGAGATCACTGTGAACCGCCAAGCTATGGATGGGCCTGAAATGGACGCCTATTCCCTTTTACGTGCACTGTTTTTAATCAGGGCCTCATGCACTGCGAAGGGATTAGGGTGACAGTTTATTTGACCAATGTACTTCTGTGCTTTTTCCTTTTTTAATGTTTATTTTTTAAAATATAATAATGCTTCGTATTTGACCAGCTGTATCGCTCAGATACAGTATTACTTTGATATTGCTTTTTTAAACCCACCACCTGTGGTATGTAGTATTTTAATGAACTGCTGTTTTAATGCTATCAGTTGGTTTCTCATGTTTTTCTTTCATGGCTTCTCTGCTCTCTCTGCCGGCAAGATTCTAGCCGGCATTTGTGCGATTTGCTTTATTTTTTATTATTAATATAGGATCAAAATCAATTAATTGTTTACTTTTTTATTAATTCAATAAAAACTAGCTTAATATGGACACTAGGTACTACTAAAATAAGTCTACATTAACTGTCAGATTGTAAAGCTTGAAGGTTAAAATGCTAAGTTAATGTTGATGTAAGGGTTAAGAAGGACTTACAAGTTCGAGCCACTCCGGTCTCATAATCACCAATCTGAAATCTCATTCCAGCTGAGGAGTTCCAGCAACCAAACCAGTTAATGGTTGAGAAGACATAATCCTATCCTATTGGAACCGACAGAGCAAAGCGACTTGCCGCACACCTCAACCTCATTTTGATTGGCATTTTGATTGGCATTTTGATTGGCAAGACACCTTCAGGCAAGGTGAGACCAGTTTGAGATGAAGTGTTTTTTGGAGGAAGCTGGCAATTTCAATCCGTCCACCAACAACAATTTTATTTTCTGCCATGTGGATACACTACCATGGCCTCTGTCCGTATTACAGTTTCTCTCAAAGCTAAAAATACAGTTTAAACTGCAGACATTATAAAGTGAACCCTTTCTGCAGCTTCTCCATCCAATCTGTTAGATGTATTGATCATATTAGCATACTTACTGCCAAAACCAAGTTCTGCTCTGTATTCTACCGCTGCTTGCATGTGCCTCTATCTTGTCCACAGCCATTTCTCCTCTCAGTAAAGGGGCAACCTTTTGTACTTTTGAAATAATCATATGTACCGAATTACTTTTTTAAGAATATTTGATTTACTGCAATATGTGTAAACTATGTCAATATAAAGCAACACTGTAGAGCCTCAAAACATGGTAAAAAAACAACATTTTGATGTCACGGATGGTAGCACTCGGTAGCACACAGCTCTGTCTATGAATTTGAGAGTAGACAGAGTTTTCGGGTATTAGAACAAGAGCCACAGAGTCTAACCAGGGATGAACTAATCCCAGATTCTCCCTTTAACGGATATTTTATTTTATATTTGGAACACCTGCTGAAACAATTCATGCAACTGTTATTTCAGAGTACCCCCCATGCCATTTCCACCAGTGTTCCACCCCTCACAATGGCCCTCCTTTGTATTCTTATCTCCTTTCAGTGTTAGTTTGAAAGATAACTCCATTTAATGTTTTTGTCAACAACGCATTCAGAATCTGAGAGATCAGACTTTAAGTCGGCCTATAGTTTGTTTAAGATGTAAATATTGGCCAGTAAATAAACGCAGTGTTTTCGAGTGATGATGAAATAGCTTTCGCACTCCGTGAAGTATATATTATTTAGGAGTTTTAGCCTGAGGGCCAGTTTTTTATTATTGTGTAATAAAATCCTCATCGAGTATGTTTGGCTATTCGATAATAGCAATGGAGTTGACAACAGCACAAACAGAATTGTAACTAGTAGTGATGGCCAAACGAGGCTTCTTTAGCGTTATTGTAGCAGCAGGATATTATGCTGGCAGCATTCAGATTTTCTTTATCACAATAAAAGCTGTAAAAATGAAAAGACAAGAACAATATTGTAACGGACATTAAACATAAAATGTACAGACTAGACTGTTAACTATATTGCCTTATATATTTCAATTATGTTTTTTATTTTGAAAATAAAGTCTGAGTTAGCACTGCTACAGTAGCATAATATCCTGCTGCTAGAAGAACGGTAATGAAGCCTAATATGGCCATCACTAGTAACTAGACTAGGACTGCTATATCCAGAAAAGCAGAAAACATTATCCCTAGGCCATTGATTCTACTGTATACAATGGTTCTTAGCTGAGAAAGACCGAAATCGACTTAATGTCATGTATTGTGTAGGCTACAAATGAATGATCCAACATGAATTATATTTTTCCCTACTATTTCAGTGTTTTCAAATGCCATTACTAACGTGCTTTAGCAGCCGTAGAGTAATGTTAATGTAGCAAGGTACTGAAAATAAAGCCATCTAGAATAAGGTATTATTGTGTGTGGAAAATTATTTGTTGGATGGAGTGTGGTGGAAAATGGTCTCCTGTTGGATTTCTTCTGGGAGTATGTTTGCTATTTGTGTACATTACCAGATTATATAAACACAGCCTCCGTTGTGCCGTAAATGGCACCCTGTTTCCATGTTAGTGCACCACTTCTGATCAGGGCTCATGGGGAAAATGTATTAAATAGGGAATAGTGTGCCATTTTGGACATTGTCCAAACAGACCTTGTCACTTTGTGGTTCCCTGATGTGGTTTGAATTAGAGGGCGGGGCTTACTTTCTCATTAAGGAATTCATGGTTATTCAATAGCCACCAAACGGAAGAGAGCAAACTAAAACAGGAAGGAACTATCTGACTCACTGAGAAACTCCAATGTTTGGCAGCAAACATTGATTAATAAAGTGGATTAATAAAGTCAGGTCGAATGGAGTCACATGCAATCACATGCAAAGACTAATGAAGACGAAAAAGAATAACTTAACAGTGGAGAGGCTGGATAGAAAAAGGTTTTGATGTTCTGTGATGTCACAGGGCTATGGTCCTTGCTCTAAGAGGAATTAAATTATTCGCCCCATAGACATGTTAGGTAATAAATAAGGGGGAATCAGGTTCACTCAGCTAGGCTTTTCTGACGTGTTGAAATGTTGACTCGTCAAATCCTTTTTTTTTGCCATAGGATTGTGATTCTGTGACTGTACAGTAATCAAAACAGGACAGTTGTTTAACTGCATAGGGCTTGTAGAGCTAAAGACGTTCTGCTGCTCAAGTACTTGTTTACTACGGTCCTTAATTGGTTGTAATGTAGGAAGGGTTTTTTACAAGGATACAGTATTTTTATTTGAACACGCTCTGTTCCATACATGGTGATGTACGGGATGCTCGATTGTATGTTTTTTTTTTCTTCATTGAATTTTGACTTTGTAAAACATTTTTTGTATTTTAAATAAACTTGAAAATTAATTCAACAATGCTGTTTGGTCAGCGTCGTTTCACTTTACATGGTACCTTTAAAGAAAAATGTCACCTTTTTTGGATTTCCTTAGTTATTCCCTCATCATTTTGGGATTCTTCCAACCAGCATTTCACAAAAAAATATCAGCCCTACTTCCAAGGGAGTTTTTCCTGCCACATACATTCTCTAAGTTGACCATGACTGCTGTGCTCTGTCCATCTGCAATGGAGGTCTGTCGTCAGATATGAGTGAGAAATGATTAGCTTTTCCCTACTTTTTACCCCATTCTCTATCCTAATTATCAGCTCCTTTTATGTTCTCCATTCAGTTAGTCATCCAATCATACACATCTGCTTGAGATCCAGCCTATAGAGATGAGAGCAGACGAGGTCAACAACAGCACTCATTTACCGAATCGATTTTATTCTGTTAGTTGTTTTTTTGTTTTGTTTATTTATTCCTTATTCATTGTAGGACACAGCTTTCCATTAATTTTCAGGGCAACCTTCTTTCTCAATGAGGAGCCCTGAAAAGGACACAGTGGAGTCTGAAGTGAAGGTCGGCTCATCTGAGATTTGTAAACTTAACTGCTGATTGGCTGAGTGGTCCTGAGGAATGGGTAGCAGTTGGCGTGTCAGATCAGAGCAGACCGAAGCTCCCCTTGGCTGAGCTAGACCCGCTTTGAAAGGCTGATATCCCAGATCACTTCCATGCCGTTCCTTTCCTCCCCCTCCACTCTCTAACAGCATAACAGACTTATCTCCTAATTACGGAAGTTGTTAGGAGTTTATCTCATCCCAGCCCTATCCTGGATTAATGAAAATGGAAACCCAAGTGGGAAAGATAGAATGACCTTTTGGTAGTTTACGTTAGCTGAAGAAGTTAGCCATGCCCCAGTCCAGTTGACTAACAGATAATGTTTAAGGAGGCTTTAAGACAGGAGAAATCCTCTCCTGCTTGAGTTTGTGGTCCACACTGTCATCTTTCTTTTTCTAGTTTGGAGATGATTTCATGAGTTTGCCCTCTGTGCAGAAATGTGGAACATAATAAGAGAAACACACACTATATGCATTGTACTTTTCCTGTGGGGACTCCACACAGTATTTCCATACAAAGAGAAATTTTTCCTATCCTCTACTTGGTGGAAAATAGTCTTTGTCCTCAGGGAGAATGCCTTAAAGGACCCACAAGGTCAGATTTTACTGGCTTTACTGTTAACTCGACATAACTTGTTTTAAAGTGAACTCTACATACACGGCTAACCGATTTCTTCTATGTATCGTATTCTTAGGTTTCAAAAATGAAGAAACGTTTTAGTCATTTAGCAGACCCTGTTATCCAGACAGACATAAACGAGAAATTCAGGTAAATTATTTTGCTCAAGGACAGAACGATTGCTACAGCATTTTTTTTTTAGCTTGGGTATTGGATCTAATAACCTTTAGGTTACTGGTCAGATACACTAACTGCCAGGCTACCACCGCTGCCCTATAAACTGACAACATATATTTTGCATTTAATACAACAAACAAGAACTCAGACATACAATAAGGACGTAAAAGAAGATTACAAACACTACAATACAAAAACCACCAAACCCTGCAAACCACTCACCACGCACAAAAACACACACACCCACACAGACACAACCTCGCATCTGTATTCTTACTTGAAGGGCATTTATAATATATTCATATTTATGTATTCATTTAAAATTAATTTGTATTGTTCCATTCCATTCAAACAACACGGACACATCTAATTTATTCGTGGAAAAACACCCATTAAGCTCGGAGATAAACGCTATCCCGCTGATGCACGCGGCCGACTTGACTCTGTGTCGGGAGGAAGCTCTAGACGTCCGACCGTAATCCACGGTAGCGACACGATGACATGGTGGCCTCCCTTCTCGGTTTCGAAAACGCTTTTCGGTTCAGATCCCCTCCGACGTGCAACCCGACCTTGCAGTCCTGCACGATCCCCAGATTACCAAAGACAAAGGGCTGCATTGAGAGGTGGGCAGTCTGGAGGGATGTAATGAAGTTCATGTGAAAGGCCTCCCAGAGATGAGAGAGCAGGAGGGGGGAGCGGAGTGTGCGGTACACAAAAAAACCTACTCCCTTTTCACAGCTTATATCATTGGATATTTCTGATGTGTATAAAACAAGTAACTCCATCAAGGTAATTGAATTAATGGAAACCATTTCCCCATGCGGCCTGAAAAAGTGATAAGATTAGTATCACAGGGAGAACTAGGGAGGTGATTAGTGGTATCAATAATATCACATGGAGAACTAGGGAGGTGATTAGTGGTATCAATAATATCACAGGGAGAACTAGGGAGGTGATTAGTGGTATCAATAATATCACAGGGAGAACTAGGGAGGTGATTAGTGGTATCAATAATATCACAGGGAGAACTAGGGAGGTGATTAGTGGTATCAATAATATCACAGGGAGAACTAGGGAGGTGATTAGTGGTATCAATAATATCACAGGGAGAACTAGGGAGGTGATAGGTGGTATCTCCCAAGATCCTTGTGAACTTTTACTACTGCACAATCGAGAGCATTCTGACTAACTGCGCCACAGTGTAGTTTGGCGGTGCTCCATGGCCGACCGGAAGGCCCTGCAACGAGTAATGAAAACCGCCCAGCACATCACTGGTGCCCAGCTCCCAACCATCGTAGACCTCCAGTGCAAATGGTGTCTGCGTAGGGTGCGCGGCATCATCAGGGACCCTTCACTCCCATGCCACAAACTGTTTGCCTTCCTACCATCAGGCGGGCGGTACAAGTCACTTCGTTCCTGCACCAGCAGGCTCAGGAACAGTTTCTTTCCAGGTGCTGTAACCCTGCTGAACTCTGTGACCCATCACTAACCACGTCCACTCGCCCACTGCTTAGTACCGCCTCTCAGGGACCTTGTTGCACTACTCCCTTTGTACTACTGGACTCTGACACTGCTTTGCAAAGTCTGATAAGGACGTTTTCAGTTGTTACCTATGTGTCTAGCTCGGGAACCTCATTGCTGCTATCCCTGCATTTCAGCTGCACATGCTAACTTGCACCCTCAATTTGCCTTTATTGTACATTTAGATATGCCGTTTCTACATGCATTTGCCTTCATTGCACATTTATACGTCCCACCTATAACATACATTGTTCTTAATTTTCTGCACTCTTCTATTTGCATTTCTGGTTAGATGCTAACTGCATTTCATTGTACTGTGCTTGCACAGAACTCAATAAAGTTGAGTCCAATCTAATCACTAATATCACAGAGAGAACTACGGGAGGTGATATGTGGTATCATTAATATCACAGTGAGGACTACGGGAGGTGATTAGTGATTGGATTAATATGCACTAATCACCTCTTAAGGAAATCTAGGCAGTTGAATAGTGATAACATTAAAGGGGCAATATGTACAATATTTACTGTACCACTAACATACATACAAGCAAAAATGACCAGTACACATTTACGGTTTAATGTTTTAAGTATAAAAATAACAAATAATGTTTTTAAAACTAGGGGAGGTGATCGATAATAACACATTAATATTACAAGGAAATCTCTCTGTTTTAAGTGTTCTCAAACTCTCTAAATCCACACTGTAGAAATATGTCAAAAAGTTGTTTGTTTTAGTCCGTTGTCAGAATCTGTCTCTTCTACAGAATCTGTTTACATTTGTGACATTTTTTGTCCATAAAAATCCCCCAAGTATTTGTATGTGAAATATGAACGTGTCAGCAGCACATCTGAGAGCAGTTTCTGTCAGGTCCTACTTTCTGTTCTGACCGCAGGAGGGAGAGAGAGCGAAAGAGATGGAGAGAAAGGGGGAGGACTGGAGGAAGAGGGAGAAAGAGAGAGAGAGAAAAGGAGGGAGTCTTCATAACAATATCTCAAAATTGCATGGTTCCCTGGCAAGTGTGCTCTCCCTCTCTCTCTTTCCCTCTCTTTGTCTGCCTCACTCTGTACCCCCTCTCTCATCCACCCCCCCAACACACCTCTCTCTCTTTCCTCAAGTTGGTCTGCAGTCAGTCAGTCAGTCAATCAGTCAGTCAGTCAGTCAGTCAATCTCACTGCCAGCTGCATTGCATCACCCTGCATTGGCGAGATGAGAAGTAACATATTTTCTCAGCAGGCTGGCATGGCCTGCCCATGGCACAGGACGCTCCGAGGAATTCAAAACCCACCGCTCTCCTCCACTAGTTTACCGATGTTTACATTGAAACCTGGAGTTGGTTGATTGCTGCCTGCAACTCAGAAGGCAGATAAAATGACAGAGAATGAAGGAGTCTCGGAAATTACGCTAAAAGGTGACTTTCATATACACAGCTCTGGAAAAAATTAAGAGACCACCGCACCTTTTTCTTTCCTTTCCAAAAAAGTTGAAAAGGAAAGTTTTGAGTGAGGAACAGAAGCGTTTAATTTGCAGTGGTCTCTTAATTTTAACCCTTCTGTTCCTCACTTAAATCCTTCCTTTTGAATATACATATACATACATATGAATATACATATATATATATATATATATGTATGTATATACATGGCTCAGTTTACAAATAAAAAAAACAATAAATTGGTTCCTAACTTTTTCAATGTCCCTGATTAAATGCCTATCAAGTCTATATTATGCAAAAAGTCATGGACCCAGAATACACAGGACGGTCTCTGTTCTTCCTTCCGTCAGGAGCATCTGGAGAAGATCAATATACAGGGCTCCATCCCAAGACACATTAAATAAAGTAGAACCCTATAAAGTGGAAAACTACTAATAGGAAAGTATTTTAGGGGCACAACTGGGCTTTCAGAGTCGTTGAGCAACCAGTGCCGTCCGTGCTGCAGCAAACTCTATCTCCCTCCCTCGCCGTGATTAGCCCTGAAACCAACTGTATGAATTAGCATAGGGCGTACATACATCATCCCTGATCCTCTCAACCGGCAGCGAATCGGTGCACAATTAGGAACATTTCTTTCACGGAGACAACGCCGAGAAAGGAGACAGTGGTTGGCATAGAGTTTATTATAGTGTGCAGTTACGTCTAATGCCTACATTTTGAGCTGGGATCACTGGGCTCTGGTCAAAAGCACAAGTTGCCATTTGGAAAGCAGGATTTATTAAGCCTTCACTCGGAATACATGGGAAGACAAAGTAGGTATTCAATGTAGTAGAAAATAGTTCTGATGTTTGGATACAACCGCAAACTAACAGTGACTATTAATTTCAAGCAGGGAAAAACAAGGTCTATGTCACAAATGGCACTTCTTTACCCACACTGCACTGCTTCTGACCGGGGGCCCCTTGAGACTTTGGTCGAAAGTAGTGCACTACGAGGGGAATATGGTGCCTTTCGGGCTTCAGCTGTTTAATTGAATACTCCGCCTTTTGTGGAATGTCATTCTGGCTTTCTGGACCCCCCCAAAAAAACGCACTCATGCATTCAACTCTGCAAAACGGGAAAAAAAAGAAATGTAGAAACTTCTTAACAGGCAGTTAATGGTTTCCATCTCTTAATGCTGTGGTTGGTTTCCATTGCTTATTAATGCTGAGATTTTTTGGGGGGGGATGAATCCCAAATGGCACCATACTCCCTACGTAGTGCACTGCTTTTGACCAGAGCCCTAGGACCAGTAGTGCACTGTATAGGGATTTTGCAGGGTGATTTGTGATCACAGCCTTGGATCCGAATCAACTCCCCTCCCCTTGTCCTTACTGCTGAGCTGGACTCTATGTCTTCAAGGATCAACTGAGGCATAAAAAAACACACCTGCTTCACATTGACCGTCCATCATAGAAACATGGAGACCATTATACAGCAGCCTGTCTGGGTGTGGAGTCATGGCTATGAGGGAGATCCTTCACAGACCCGAGCTAGACAGGCAGGCAGACAAGCAGACCGACAGGCAGACCGACAAGCAGACAGACAGGCAGGAGAGGTGGAAGACAAAAATGAAGTGGGGTCTAGACACTTTGTTTAGGTAAGATTTATCTGGATGAAACCTTTAAAGTGCTCCAATAAAGTTAGACCCAGAGGTCCATGGCTTGTAATTAACTGTGGAGTCATACTATGATTCAATATTGTGGTTTGGACAGAGTTTGTAGCGCTGAGGGCCAACAGGGGCATGGAAGGAATAGGTGTGTGTGTGTGTGTGTGTGTGTGTGTGTGTGTGTGTGTGTGTACCAGGGATGGGTAAAAATAAAAAGTCATCCAGGACTTTTAGCCCTTAGCTTGCAGGTTTCCATTCCACTGATGGACACAGCCGGTCAGTTTACATTTCAAATGTTGATAAAGTGTTAATTGACAGGAAGAATTTCATTTGTTTTTATAAAGGGAAGGAATGTTATAGTGACATCTGCAGGTTTAAATAATATCCATTTTTATGAAATTGTTAAGTCATGTTATGTGATTTATTTATATATATGAATGCATTGTAGCTATCAACAGACTACTGTTGATAGCTTTAACGGGTGTGTAAAGTAAACCTACAGTTGATGAAAACTTGTAGAAGAAAAAAAGGTTCCCGAGAAGAAAAAAATACTCGAATTAACTAAAATCTAGCTGATCTAGAAACGAATAATTAATGGAAAACATTTTTCTTTAATTTAAGTACGAATTCACTTCAGAGAAACTCTTCTGGGATAAAATAAATGGACAAACTTCTCACCACTTCCGACGAACCTGAACTTCTTTTACGTCCCCCAGTAGGCGGTGCTACTCTGGAGGCCTAAGCCTATGCAGAAAAAGTAATTCAAGGAAAACCAACATGCAATTTTTGCTCGTATATAGGATTCACACATTTACCTACTGGTTTTGGAAATTGCAGACGGTCCTGAAAAGCAGTTTTGTAATGTATGAATCACGAGTTTTCTAAACAGTGGATTATTATTGTAATGATATAGTCCGGGTGGTCAAATTCATGACCGCAGACAGTTACGTATTGAGTATGCATTCCGAGACTTGTTACACAAACTAAACAATTCGCCACGACTTGTTCTCTCCCGGTGTCTGTTGAGTCTCTCTCTCTCTATCTCTCTCTCTCTCTCTCTCTCTCTCTCTCTTAGAACAGTAAAGAGAACGTGCTAAAAACAACTGTAACATAAAGTTCTGGTGAGTATAAGAAGTCCGGCGGCAATTTTTGTACAAAACGCCTCTTCATCGGTGCGTAATGGTGCAAGACTACGCGGCAGATGTTTCTTCTGTGCAGGAAAAGGGCAAGGCTTCTTTACTCCTAAGGTTTAGACGGGGTACGAGTTTCGGACAAATCCTATGTGTACCTCCGTGTTTATAAACAACAATCTACACGGTTCTAGGGTTCCATGCTCCGACTGTGAGTTAGTTTAACTGTAGCCTACCTCTCTGAACTCTACGATTAGCCGGCCAGGCAGTTGTCGTCATCAGCAGCAGCACTCCGGATTTTTTCCCTTTCCTAAATGGATGGGACTGTCCCGCTCCTGCACAGTTTAGCTGAGGGCAGAAGATTGGAACAACTTGTGAATTCACCCGTCGGTCTGGCTGGCGTTTGGAGTAACTTTAACAATGCTTGACTGCGGCTTCGCCGAAGTACAAGATTGAGAAGTGTGTTTTTTTTAATTCCTTCTCATAAATTGTGCGGTGTTCGGTACTGGAGCTGGGAGGCGGAGGGAGCAACAGCAGCATAACGTTTACAATAGAAAGGAAACTTAAAACTCCGGTTGGAGTGGATTGAAGTGAAGCGGCAGCCTACTACTGCACAATGGCTCTCGCTGTGGATTGCATTTATTTACTGATGTATAGTTTGATATTTTTGGACCAAAAACACGCTGTGAAATCACATGGTAAGTTCTTAAGATTAAAAAAAGATCTTCACCTTATTGTTTGCATTTAACTTTGAATTAGCCTATTGTGCATTGTAAGTAAAGGGCTATAACACTTATCTCATACTGTACTCGACCTTACAGTATAAATATAACCCTCTGTGTTTAACAGAGACTGAGGTCACATTG
Organism: Esox masquinongy; assembly: GCA_016801175.1. Classification (NCBI taxonomy): domain Eukaryota; kingdom Metazoa; phylum Chordata; class Actinopteri; order Esociformes; family Esocidae; genus Esox; species Esox masquinongy. The sequence continues at coordinate 24,460 of JACXGI010010379.1, forward strand.
ATTGAAGGTGTCTAGAAATAGCACAACATACTGTGCCTAAAAGGGCACCCGGCTAAACCAAACTAGACCTTTAGTCATGCAACTGACGCTTGACACATAACAAATAGACCTGAGACACAAGTCTTATATAATCATATATTTATTGCCGTTAACCATGTGTGAGTAGGCCAATTCAGTTTTAACTAACATGGATGAGTCTCATCCTGACCAGAATATAATCATTAACATACTGTGCCTTTCACCTAGATCCATAAGTTCCCAACTTCCCATGTGTTTCGGGCATAGGTTCCTGTTACACGAATACTGGTGTATTATATATATATATAAATATATATTTGTATCAATTCAACCAGAAGCTCCTGTAATAAGACTGTACAGCTGTCTCTGTTTTTCTCCCATGGTAATTTTACTCGGCTGTTTGTCTCACCAGAACGTATCTCTGGAAAGTTAAGTGAATATGGTCTTATCGTGCCATTCAGCACAGACTCCCGCGGCCGCTACATCTCTCACGTGGTGTCGGCCACGGCCGCAACGGGAAACACTGGGAGTGGAGGTGCTGACGAGGCCGCTACTGGAGCTCCTTCGCCACCTGGCCCGGGCAAGAGGCGCGTGGCCCGTAGTGCCCCCGAGATGCTGCCTGTCACCCCCGGCGCTGGTCAACACCTGTTTTTCAATGTCACTGTGTTTGGGATGGAGCTGCAGCTTCGCCTCAGGGCCAACCGTAGGCTGGTGGCTCCCAGGGCATTTGTGGAATGGCAGGAGGACTTTGAGGAGAAGGCCACAGAGCCTGTTCATGGGGACTGTGTTTTCACTGGGGGTGTATCGGACATGCCAGAGGCCACGGTGGCTATAAGCAACTGTGATGGACTGGTAAGTCAATACCCAGAAGAATGATCTCAGCACCATACCCTACAATGGTGCAAATTAGTTGACTCATGAAAATGCACACATGCACACACACACACGTTCACATATACAGTACGCACACACCATAGTTTTATAACCCAGATCTGTTTGTGTTGGCAGCACAGACACACACACACACACACACACACATATACAAAGACAGACACATGGACAGACACCGAGACAGACATGTCAAACAGCCGTGGTCACTATCTGTGTTAGCAAGACATCACAAACTGATCTGGTACCAGGCTGTTGTAGCATAGCCACTACTGAAAAGAAAGTACAAACTGATCTGGTACCAGGCTACGGTAGCATAGCCACTGTTTTCATGGGCTTTAACACATGAACAGCATGGTAGGCTTGGTGCTTTGCTGTTGATTTTCTCAGGAACACCGTTCCCGTAGAGGACTCCATGCAGTGTATGACCAAGAAGGCAAAACAATGTTAGTGACGTCCTCTCAACCAGGAAGACGCCTGTCAACCAGGAAGACGTTTTTCCAACATCTTGCGCTAGTAGACAATAGCCTTCTCAGTCTGCCACCCCACAAAGTTGCGGCCAAACACGAAGGTAGTGATTCATGGAGTCCACTTCGTCTTTTTAAAACTCTCATGTAAGGAGGTTACTGCCAGTTTCTGCTACTGTTAAAAAGAAAGTTACGCGCACTAACTGATATCAGGTGTACTCATGCCCCTGTTCTGGTCTGCCACAGGGCGACGTTTCCCCTTAGTTGCTGATCTTGGGTGAGTTTGGAATTCTTACCCGATGATGGTTGAAGTTAGGATTGGCGTAGGTGAAGCTAAATCTATGTCTGTACCTAGGTTTATATTCACTTGACACTCAAACGTACTCCGGATGCTTTCGCAGTAACACCTTTGCATTCCAAACAGCACTCTTTTCCCTTTACAATGTATTGCTTTGTTGTGGGGCCCTAGTGTGTTCTTTGAGCTCACTGTACAGTTAACTGGAAAGGTGACAGACGGGGCCATCCAACTGGTGCCTTTTGGGCGCCCAACTTGTAGGTCAGCAGAGGAAGAGATTCTCATTCAGCAGAACTGCAAACTGCAATAGCTGCTGTTACAGAATTTTTTGAACTTTTGCTGTGAATGAGGGCCCTTAACCTCTGTCGCTGGATGGGGTAGCAGTTGTTTATATCAGCGTGACGGACCCTGGCTAAGTTAGCGACATGGACACAGAGACGCACGCAAAACCAACCCCCCCCCCCACACACGCACACATACACACACACAGTGAAAATCAGAGAGTAGTCATTACTTTAGAAGCAGAGATGAATAGCAGAGACTGGAGACAAGTCCTTATTCACGTGTGTGTCGTGTGTTTATTACAGTACTTGGGAGGACAGGAGGAATAGTACTCCTTACAAGTAAAAAGAAAATAAGGTATACTTTAGGCTTGAGGTTAAGTTTAGGAGAGACAGTTAGGTTTGTTTGGGTTGGTGAAGTGTTCTAAGCCGTTTGTGCACAAGTACTGCTGAAGCATGTGATCAAATGCTGCTGCTCTTCTAGCTAAAACGTTCTCCTCTATTTTCCCCCGACTGTCTCCATCTCATGAGCATAAAATTCCTGAACATATATCTTTAAAAAAATTTCAAACAAGCGTGTGTCTGTGCGTATGTGTGTGTGTGTGTGTGTGTTTGTGTATTAGTGTGAATATGCGGGTAGACATTTCTGCACCAGGGCTGACCTGATTTCACCATAAAACGGTACTGTTTTATGCTTACCTTGAAACTATTCAGAACGACAGTCATTTGAGCTCTCTGTCCATCATCAAGACAAACCGCCGAACCTGTAATCTGTTCAAGTATTTTGGTGTCGCTGAGAGCTTCGACAAGCTGAGGCAATGCCTTCTTCACAGGCACTTCAGGCAGAAAGAAATGCAAAGGAGTAGTCATTTGGATGGCATATTCACCTTGACCATGTAGACCTAATATAAGCATACCGCTAATAAAACAGAGTACCTATGTGGACATGGTTTGGCCAGTTGTCATCTGTTAACCCTTTGACCAGACACCTGGGTCCCCAAACTGTTTCGGCCCGCTTTAACTCTTAAATTCTTAAACTCTTCTTCCATAGTGCATAGTGCAGTGTTTTTGCATGTGTGTGTGTGCTTGTGTGTGTGTGTTAATGTGTGTTTATGTTTTTGTTCATGAGTCTCACCCTAACCCTAACCATACTGACATTAATCCCCCTCACCCTAACTCTAACCATACTGACTCTAATCCCCCTCACCCTAACCATACTGACACTAATCCCCCTAACCCTAACCATACTGACACTAATCCCCCTAACCCTAACCATACTGACACTAATCCCCCTAACCCCTAATCATACTGACACTAATCCCCTCACCCTAACCCTAACCATACTGACACTAATCCCCCTCACCCTAACC
>JACXGI010010380.1:0-21607 GCA_016801175.1 Esox masquinongy
CCCACTCCCTCCCTCCATCTCTATTACCCCCCACCCCGCTCCCCCCATCTCTATTACCCGCCACCCCACTTCCTGCATCTCCTTAAGAGCACTGGTATAGTTTGTATCTAACATCTATCTCTGTGGCTCCTGCAGAATGCTGGTGGTGACCCTGCGGTGAGCAGCACAGTCAACCCCATGATCACCAAGAGACACAAGGTCAAGACAGAAGCAGAGGGTCCCCGGCCCATTTCACCATGCTCTCAGGTGTGGGACCCAAGGACCTATCATTTAACTGATCTTAATAGTATTATTACACATATGTTATACCGATCTATAATGACACATGCATCCGGACTTGGGAAGTCATTTTATAGTATAATTTGACGGTTTCCGTGAGTTCATATAATTAGTTTATGTAAAAGAGAATATTTAATTTAAGTTGAGGTGAAACAAATGATCATTAAAAACATTTAGGTTGTGGAATATCATTTGGGAAAATTTGGTTTATTATTAGTGTGAGTAGTAGCATTAAGTAGAATCAAACAGATACCATGAGGGCTGTTAAACTATGTAGAATCAAGAAACCTAACTTCACACAACAACATTTTCTTAGGTTCCTCAGCAACAAACAACAACAATACAGCATTTCTTTTGTATAAATGGTCGAGATGGGACCAGGTTTGGTGTTTCTTTCCTATTTTAACAGCTAGTTATACAAATACACTGTACATCAATAGAAAGCAGAGAAGCGAATGCAAACAGGACAGCATCGTTGGTGATGATATCAGCATGCGCTGTCTGTTGTCAACCCAGACCGTACGCACGTCCGACACCTCTCTCACCGAGTCCCATCATTCCACAGGAGCACACCCTGGATCTGAGCGAAGAGCTGGACAAAGACGAATGTAAGCAGGAGCCGGAGGTTGTCTACGAGACCAACTGCCACTGGGACGGCTGCACCAAGGAGTACGACACCCAGGATCAGCTGGTTCACGTGAGTTATTGAGAGATCTCTGTAGACGACACCTTAAAACACGACTGTTTCCCGCTGTTACAATGGCATGGTGCCGAGACGAAAACAAATAGAGGCAGACGAACACAAAAGTCTGAGAGACACGCTCCTGTTTAGCTTTTTTTTTTTAACATTGGCAACAGCCTCCTCTGCTGCTCGTCAAAGTAAGTGTGCGGTGTGGAGTGAGTACGATCAGGTCGAAGATTTAACCGGTCGAGGCAGCGACGACTGTGGTGGTAACTGATCCTTTCCTGTGTCGGACACACGCGGGGTTAATGAGGCCTGTTGATTCTGACCGAGGAGACGTAGGTACGCTAACGACCCGGCAGCTGTGACCCCCAACCCCTGGCTCTCGGCCACCTCTGACCTTTGCGAGGTAGTAAATCCATGGTCATGCTCTGAGCTCTGGAACTCGGTCCTGTTCCTTTCCTCTCAGCGGACTCCCTGACTTGAGTCAAATAAGTTGCATTGAGAAACCGGGGTTTCCCCACTCGCGCAGCTCAACCAGCCCCCCCCACCAGCCTCAGTCTATCTGACACGGTTTCTCCAGGGGTAGACCCACCTTGGGAACCCTTTTGCCCCGTCAGCCCCCCTTTAACTCCCGTCCTCACCTGCCCCCTTACTTCTCCCCTTCCTTACTTCAACCCGGCCTCCCAGCCCCCAATTTGTCATGATGGCGGACAAGTCCAGACCCGCTCCAGTTAGCTTCACCCTCCGAGTCCCCAGCTCTGCTGCTCTGTCAGAGCTTAAAGGCATTATGGGTAAAGGCTAGTGTTTGGTGGTGTGAATTTTAGGGTGTGGATGGACAAGGTGTCCCAAAACACATTCCACAACTTTCACTTAGAAACGAAAAAGGGAAAGGCAGCAAGCAAGAAAAGTAGAAAGATGGCAACGGTAAATGCCAATTGTAAAGTCGGTGTTATAAAATAATGTTCTTCAGTAAATGCAGTGTTGTATTGACAAAAAATGATGGTTTTATGAACAAGTCTCTTGTTACTGTAACTTGTAATTGCATACCTACTTAGATATATACCTGCATATGAAATCAGTCAGAGTCTGCCAAGAGTTTGACAGCACTTTATCCCTCCATGTACAGTACACTCACTCTTCCAAGGTACAGTACTTCCAAAGTTTCACACACCTTGAAAAAAAGAAAAGAAATTATGGCACACAGCTTCTAGGTTCTATTTACCCAAAGTAATCCTTCCCCAGTAGCCCCAAATTATGGTTTTGGTATGGTATGAAGAGTACACGGCTGAACATGGACGCCTGCTACAGCCCACACACCTTATTTCTATCCATCCGCTCCTCTAAAAGGGAATTGGGCTGGGATTCTCTACCACTGAACCAGGGAGTTGGTTGGACATGAAAAGAACATGGAGTCTTGCACTATTTGCTTTCTGTTCTTGTCAAAGTGGCCACGTACAGTGGAGTATTAGTGTGAGTAGATATGTAGTATAGGTCCAGAGGAAAATAATGTGGTTGGTTTAGTTGTGTCAATATTTGCTGTGTCTGTATGTGTGTGTGCGCATGACTACAGTTTTTCCTATCCTGGTGGTGACCAAAAGTAAGGCAAGGAGATGACCTTTTCATCTGTCACCATTACAAAAAAAACAAGTCCTTTGGACTTAAGGGTTAGGTATGAGGTAAAAGTTACATTTGACGTTGTTATTTAATGATATTGAGTGAGGGTACTCCGGTACCTGGTTAGGCCAGGAGGAGGTATGGTTGGCCAGATGAGATAGTTTGGCAGAAGGGAGGACAATGTGTGTACACTATACAGTACTAACAGGAATTGTTTGGGTTAGGTAATGGTAATCAAATGTTGGTTCTCAGGTTTACAAATACTCGTGTGTGTGTGTGTGTGTGTGTGTGTGTGTGTGTGTGTGTGTGTGTGTGTGTGTGTGTGAGTGCTGGCTGGTAACGTGAGTATCAGGGGTCTGGCCTGAGGACGGGATATACTGTCATTAAGGGCTCAGGGGACAACGAGGAGGTTGGCCCTGAAGTCCTGAGACAGGGTAATCCTACAAAGTGGCCCTGCATGCCTAGACAATACACAGCCAAGCAGCAGAATTCATCTCCCCGCCCTCCTGACCACACACACACTTGAAGGACAGGCAATTCCACTGAAAGAACAGCTTCATTCAACACTCAGTTAGTTTTCTGTAAATGAATGGAATGTAACTCTGTAGACACGCCTGTCCAATCAGTCTATTGTTATTAAAACACTCCTGGAAAATGGATGCATGTCTCCATCACCCTTTGACAATCTTTCAACCACGTCTGTGACAACTGACGTTTGAAAACGCCGGCCCAGCCTCAGTTTGTACAGTACAGACGAACAGTTCATTTACCACAAGTTGAGTTAGAAAACAAAATCAGCTATTCAAGCAGGGGCATTTCAGAGTAGCTTTTGGAAACCGCTTGGTTTTCCTGATCAAAGTGAGCAGTACAAGTGTTAATCTTAGGTGTGACAGGAAGACCAGGGCAGGATAGCTCCTGGTCCTGATTCCTCCTCCGGGTAGTTGAGGAAGTCCCCCTTCCTCTGATGCACGCAGAGCCTGAGAAAATGTTGCATGCCTGTACGTGTGTGACTGTGTGGGTTGCAGGACCTGACAAAACAACCTCACCGCGTACGCGTCGCAAGCCTTTTTTCACCAATGTGACATACTGTCAACCATGATGGATGGTGTTGTCACATGGTGGTCCGATGCGGGGAAGGGGAACTCGGGGGGGGGGGGCTTTCGCTAGCTCTTCGCTGACACAACATCTCAGCCTCCCGCCCGTACACCCTCACGCCGTTCCACCGCAGGAAACAGGCGGTTTTAAAGTCGTTGGCAAATCGGTACACTCTGTCGACTGAGGAGATTGACACGGATGCAGCTGTTGTCGAGATTCTCTTGTAACCACGTGATCCCCTGTCCTCTCTGCAGCACATCAACAACGACCATATCCACGGGGAGAAGAAGGAGTTTGTGTGTCACTGGGACGAGTGTTCTCGGGAGCAGAAGCCGTTCAAGGCTCAGTACATGCTGGTGGTCCACATGAGGAGACACACAGGGGAGAAGCCACATAAATGCACAGTAAGAACTCCAACGCCTAACGTAATCAGAATTCCCAGAACCTTCTAGTCTAATGGACGAGCTGCATGCGTAACTCTCTCTCCTCTGTATTAATCCCATTCCCTAATATTGCTGCTGGTTATGGTTCTGCTTCACGGCCTGTAACAACTACGTAAAAAAGCCATGAAACCGTACTTTAGCTTTCCACTCAGTCTGTATCTCAACTTGTTCTTCTGGCCTTAACTAATTGTCTCATCTGTTGCGCTGAATCAGTCATGATCAAATTCAGTGTAGTTCCCTCAGCTTCAAAGCTCCAGAGTCCAGTGTAGAGAAGTTCTATGAAGAGAACTTCACAAGGGTGATTGACGTGAGGGGAGGATGTTAGTTATTAAAGCATAAAGAGGAGAAGGGAGCCATGGGTCCTTATTAGCACCTAGTGGACTGTATACTTTACTTGGTAAATCCCACTTGTCTCATTCAACCCATCTGTCCCTGTCTACCAAGTCTTGTGTTTGTGAAGGGAGGATCTTAGGTCTTTTATGTCCACTTTTTGGAACTAATCTAGTTTGATTCTCACACTCCCCGTCAGTTACCCACAGTGCAATGTACCACGCACTCTGAAGGAATACCAAATCATGGCATAATAATGAGTATCACCCCGAAACTAATCACAGAACACTAAACACGTTGTTTTAACAAAGCTCTCCCTTTTCTCTCACACACTAATGAATGTTTTAACTCTGAGTGTTTCTCAGAGTAAATAATTTTGTGTCAGTTTCTGATGCCATTGCTAATTTTGACCTTTGTTATTGTCCCATCTTCCTCTTTCTGTCCCTTTCGTCCTTCCCGACCCTCTCTGTCTAGTTTGAAGGATGTTGTAAGGCCTATTCCCGCCTGGAGAACCTGAAGACTCACCTGAGGTCTCACACGGGGGAGAAGCCGTACGTCTGTGAACACGAAGGCTGCAACAAAGCCTTCTCTAACGCCTCAGACAGAGCCAAGCACCAAAACCGCACACACTCCAACGAGGTACACACACACACACGCACACACACATACAGACAGACAAGGTACCTCACACAAACCTATGGCATCCTACCACTAAAAATTTAAAAGGAGAACAGAAGTGCAGTTAACTGCTAATAAATCCGAAGCATGTTAAATCTAGTCACGATAAAGAGACTTCAAGTTAAAATGATTTCAGGTATTGTTTAAAACTCCCATTTTACAGAAACCGTACATCTGTAAGATCCCCGGGTGCACCAAGCGCTACACAGACCCCAGCTCTCTCAGGAAGCACGTGAAGACGGTCCACGGACCCGAGGCCCACGTCACCAAGAAACAACGCGGCGATGGGCCCCCCAGGGGCCCTCCCAAGGGGAATGGAGAAAATGAGGCAAACGCCAAACAGAGTGGAAGAGGGCTGGATGGGAAGACGGAAGCCAACAGCACAACCAGAGGAGAGGAGGACTGTCTGCAGGTCAAGTCTATCAAGACGGAGAAGATGATGGTAAGACTGGGTGTGACATCCCATTAACATCATAAACACACCTCGTTTAATGACGTATTGACTTCTAATTGCTTGATTGTGGAACCATTCATACATGTTGTTTGTTATTTGAGTCTTTTGAGAATGGCATTTCACAGTTCATCCCCATCGTCTTTCACACTTTCCTCACTGATCTGTAATTGAGAATTTAACTCTTGCTGGTGATCCTTCTAACCTAACTCATCTCTTCGGTCACTACTTCAATGTTTTCTTTCCTTAACCCTTTCCTTAACGGACAGCCTTCTCTGAGGTGAGCACCACCGCTCTTTCTATTCCATTTAATGCTATCTTACTCTGCATGTCAATTACGAGTCAATAGATTTCAAAGTCCACTACTCTGGCCTCTCTGAAAGACAAAAGAACTATGGACTTTCTAAGCAACTGTATGTTATTTTATTTTAGAATATTTATACATTTGGATAGCATTGCATGAGTTGTGATGGGCCCCTATACACACACACACGCAGGCACACACACTTTATTCTGTAATATTCCTCCGTGGCCTGCAGATCTGACAGTCACGTCTGTCGGGCCCCGATAAAAGTCGTTATCAGATAAATATTCAAAGGCCGGGGCTGTTCAGCATGTGTGCCGAACAAATGGTGCCAGTAATCAAGCTGTGATCAAGACGCTTTCTAGTTCAGATTTGGTCAAAATGAATCACTATCAACAGTTGGCTGTGATGATCTCCCCACTATAGAGGCTTTTACTTTGTAAATGAATCCAACATATCCATTATAAATAAGATTAAGGAACTATAGCTCGGCTACATAATTTATTCGTTTTTTTCTTTTAGCAAAAAGTTTACATAATTGATTCATGTGAATTTTTATTTATTACTATATTTCATGTTTTTACTTGAAACATTATTATTAAATTTTTTTACGCAACCGCAGCCTGGCTACGTCTGACAGTGATACCCATTTCTCATCGACATGCCGACCCGAACCAAACCGCTTGGAAGAGCTTGATTTAGTTAGCCCCTCTTCCCCTTAGTAATGTGGCATTTATCCAGTATCAGACATAAACCGGCCATCCTGTCCCCCTCTCCAGACGTATCAGTCCAGCCCTGGCGGTCAGTCGTCATGTAGCAGTGAGCCGTCGCCACTTGGAAGTGCCCACAACAATGACAGTGGAGTAGAGATGGCCCTACACAGCGGGGGAAGCTTCGGGGACCTGAGCGCACTGGACGACCTTCCCATGGTGGACTCTTCCACCCTCTCCCCCGGAAACTCGGCCGGGGTGGGGCTTGGGCTCCGTAAAGGGGGAGGGGTCACCATCAAGCTGGAGAACATCAAGAAGGAGAGGCTGAAGAATGTGAGGGACTCATGTCCGTGGGCCAACGCCGCACCTCAGGCACCTCTGGGCCGGAACATTAACACCAAGCTGCCTCCCATTCCAGCTGTTGGTAAGTGAGGACTTGCGTACTTGAACCAAATATTTTTTTAAGAGCTCACACAACAGCGGAAAGATGAACAGATTGTCATGAGGAATTAACAAAACAGCTCGTGAAATGTTTTGGCACCTCCATAAAAGATGTTGAGTAAGCATGAATATCTGATATCCTTGGATGCTAAGGAAGATGTTTAACTCCCTGATGTGATTCCTGTGGTCTGTCAGGTTCCCTGCTGGAGAACTCCAATATGATCGGCCCACTGGGGCCCTGCCCTCCCCAGCGTTTTGGTGACCTGTCATCTTGCGAGGTGACCATGCTGAACCAGCTGAATAAGCAGGTGCGCCGGGACAGCAACACCAGCACTGCCAGCTCAGCCTACGTCAGCCGGCGCTCCTCCGGCATCTCTCCCTGCTACTCCAGCCGCCGCTCCTCCGAAGCCTCGCAGTTCGGCGGCCGCCACAATAACATCAGCTCGGCCGACTCGTACGACCCCATCTCCACGGACCTGTCGCGGCGATCCAGCGAGGCCAGCCATTGCGGAGGTGGCGGGGGCAACCTGCCCAGCCTCCTCAGTCTCACCCCGGCCCAGCACTACCGTCTCAAGGCCAAGTACGCGGCGGCGACCGGGGGCGCTCCCCCGACACCCCTGCCCAACATGGAGCACATGAGCCTCAGGACCAGGATGGCCCTGTACGGAGACCACTCCCAGGAGAGGGAGAGCTCCGCCCACTCCCACCTGTTCCACCCCGGCGCCGGAGCGGTACCCAGGCGCTGCAGTGACATCGGCTACGGCAACCGCAGCATGATGCCCCACGAGGTCCCCGGGAACCTTCCCCGGCGAGCCAGCGACCCCATCTGCAGGCCCGCCCCGGACCCACTCTCCCAACCGCGGGGTGAGCGCTACAACAGCATGAACGGTATGATTTTGAACGCCGCAATGCCTCCTTTCTCCGCCGACCGCCGTGGCCTGGTCTCACAGGGCTACACGCGCTCCGACGGAAGCCTCCACCGCCACCCTTTCGTCCCCCGGCCCCCCAGCATATCGGAGAACGCCGTGATGGAGACCATGGCCGTGGACGGGATGGACCACGCAGGGGACGAGGACCTGATGCTGCCCGATGACGTTGTGCAGTACCTCAGGTCGCAGAACAACGACCCTGGCCAATCATTGGGCCCTGCCGACTACTCCGGCGGCCAGTCGCAAGGCTTCCAAGTCCAGAGCTTAGGTTCCTCCCAGTATGCTCAGCAGCAGCAGTTCTATGGACAGAGGAGGATGGCTTTGGCGGACACCAACACGCCCCTCTCCGGGTCAGGCCACCCTCCCCTGCCCCCCTACCAGATGAGCTCTGTTTCTGGGTCGCTGCAGCAGCAGTTCCCAGCCCCTCCCAGCATGAACAACAAGAACAACATGCCAGTCCAGTGGAACGAAGTTAGCTCAGGGACTGTGGACACCACAGCTACCTCTCGGCTAACCAAACAGAACCTCCTCAGAAACAATAACCTGGCAGTGATCCAGCAGAGACAGAACTTCGGTCCCTTCCAAGGGGCCGCTTCCGGTAACGGCAACCACCAAGTGATGCCAATGAGTCAGAATGTGGCGTTACACGGCTACGCCCCAAGATGCAACACCCAGAGGATCAACTCCGCCCAGCTACACCAGCAACAGAGGCTGCCGTGTGGCATGAGCTACAGTGAGCAGATGAGTCCCCAGCACGGATACAGCCAAGAAATCGCCCCCATCTCTAACTCCGCCGATGGCGTCGTACGACCCAACTACGGCAGCGTGGACCCGCTCAGTAACAGAGCGATGGGAGTGCACAGCAATCCCGAAACGCAGAACTACAGGTCAAGAACTCAGGTTGAAAGCTATCCCCTTCACGTCAGTCAGGTTGACCAGCTGGACAACAGTATTTCGACTCAGCAGTTGGCCGTCCTCAATGGGAACAGATCCGGGATGCAGCCTAGGCCTCCCCCAGAGCCTAAGTCTGTGAGCAGTAGACAGCACTCAGGGTCCGGCAGTAGCGTGCAGCAGAACATTTTCCCTCATTCTGACTTCAATCCCAACAACACATCCGAGGCCAGTCCCAAGAGGCCAGGGGGCTTGTCAGCCCATAACGGCAGAGGGAACGCTTCGATGTTCTATGCCGGCCAGATCCACATGTTTGAGCCCAACAGTGACGCAAGCTTCATCTCCCCGATGTCCCCCTGCACAGGCCAGGCTCCGGTAGGCGCTACGGTCCCGCTGGCGTCCCCAGGGGTCAACCAGGTCACCAGCACTGTAGACTCATCCGGCTCTGGAGCGACCTCTGGCGTAGAACACACCCAGATCGACTTCGACGCCATGTTGGATGACGGGGACCACTCCAGCCTGATGTCAGGGACCCTTAGCCCCGGACTCCTGACCAGCTTGTCCCAAAATTCCTCCAGGCTGACCACCCCTCGTAACTCGGTGACCCTGGCCTCTGTGCCGGCAGGCATCGGTAACATGGCCATTGGAGATATGAGTTCAATGTTGACCGCCCTCGCTGAGGAGAGCAAGTTCCTCAACATGATGAGCTAAGGCCTTCGCCGTGTCCCATTCTTTCATCCTGAAGTGTGCACTTGGTAACTTTCCTGCCGGTAAATGAAGGGAGATTCTTGGTATATGGAAACTCCCCAAGCTCATGCCTACTGTATTCCAGTGCTTTTAAATTTGCAAGTAGCAAACAAGTGCACGCTTCAGTAGGAAGGAGAGATTATTGAGATAACTCTGTTGTGTATTCAGACCATTTCAAGTAAACATCAGGAAAATGAACTGTAAAAGCACTGATTATATGTAACAAAACCTTATGGAAATAGTTACTTATCAGGAGAATGTCAATCAGACCTGTATAGAGACATTGCTTATCCAGTAACATAAATATTTGCTCAAGTACATTTTAAGTACTCTTGATGTTGATAAAGTAAATAATATAGGCATAAGGGGCATTTGTGTCACTGTTTGAAAAGCCATACTTTGTATTTACACATAACAAAAGACCAGGGTAGAAAATGCATCAGCAAATAATAGTCCATTGCTCAGTATTTGTTCATTTTTGTTACCCTTTAAAAAGCAGTGCACTGAAAGCAGTTCACGAAGTGCCTTTCTAAATATATTCGAATAATATGTGAACTCATGAAGCGTAAATAAATGAAACAATGGATCCAGGAAAAGGGCATATGGAAATATTCAAGTAGTATTTTTCTCATTACGACCTTCAATCATGTTTATAGATATGCCATATGTTACATGCTTTAAATTATGTTAAAAGACACTTGATCCTTGCGAGCTGAGTAGAGTAGGACGCAGACTACAGGACAATGTGATGCTACTGTACATGGCTTCCATCCATCCATCTATAGAGGAGCTTGCAGTGGAACGGGATTCTTTGCCAATCTAGAGATGGTTTTCGTGGACCCACACTATTGAGCCGGGTGCTGGACTAAAACCGTGCGAGCGGAGATTCTTTATTGAAAATGATATGAAGTGCCGGACTTGGATTAAACAGTGGAAACAGGGAAACATGAAGCTGCTGTACAGTAGGATCTGGCCCTGTACAGTAGAATCTGGCCATTCTCATGAGACATCTTCCAGTATAAACCTATATGGAGGCTCCCACACGTGAGGCAAACTGTGTGATGGAGAAGGACAGGGTTCTGCCATAGTGTCAGTTACTCTATGGAGACGCCAGCACCCCAGTGCCTGTCGAGGATCTGTCAGATCTCTAAAGGAATATGCAAGTACTCCATGTGCTCTCTGCGGACATCATCACACACTAATTAGTGGATTCATTATCCCTCCATTCTGACTAGAGATGGACTATATGGAGATTGAAATGAGGAACATGTTACTTTGATTACCATTTACATTAAGGACAATGATATACTGCAACCTCCTCAGTTTTTGTCGTCTGTTTGCTGGAATTTAAGTAGCCTTACAGTATGTGCAGGTATGCTTGCCATCCATGTTACTATGCTCAATGTGTGTTTGTGTTGTGTGTTGTATATAGCTTTTGTACATTGCAAATACAGTATCTCAGTTTTTTTTGTTTTTAGTCTTGTGCTGTTTCTCCTTTGATCTCACGTGGGCTTGTCCCTCTGGGACACATGAAAGCGAATTGTCATTATTCAAACTGTCCAGCACACACACCCTATTGAATTCTAAGATACCGTGAAACCATCCTCATGTCAATGAATTCATCTTGATGAAAAAATACCCTGGATATGTCAGCGTTGGATTATATCGATGTTAGCTATATTTTCTTCATAATGTTAACACTGTGAGTACATGTACCGCATGTTCAATAATGTTAAGGGCATCCTTCTCATAGAATTGCATACAATCTTTATTATTACTGCTCTTAAACACTGCTTCAGATCTTACATCCCTTTTCCCTGTCATTTACACACATCACACTCTTACTGATCATAGCTAATTTTTCTTTTAGCCTTCAAAACACGTGTATCTCATTGGGATTTCTGTTGCTTGAATTTTTCTTTCTGTTTTTTACAATGTTGGCACGGGCAAACATTCGAACTGTGTCTGAAAACCCAGGCGAAAAAGGATCCTCCAAAAAAACATAAAATGCATACAGAGCAGTTTCTAAAGTTAGCCGGCGTGTTGTCCAAAATTAACAGTGGCAGGCAGGCCCTGAGGAAATGGCTTTCAGGAACCACATAAAACACGGCAGTAGAGAAGAAGAGGGAGAGAAATGAAAGAAGGACAGAGGATGAGGGAGGGAAAGACAGAGGGGGAGAGCAAAAGACAGGGTTGATGCATGGAGAAAGTATAAAGATGGGGGGGAACAAATGATTTTACTCTGACAGGCAGCAGTGCTCTGCTGAGCATCTTTTGGATGTGTTTGTCACTGATTGCTCTTGCCATTGAGATTCCTTATTCTCTCAGAGAAAAGATGGAGGAAAAATAGCCCCAGGGTAAAAAAAGAGCTCTCAGAGAGAGAACAAGAGGTTAGCACAGGAGCTAAGATGACTTCTAACGGAGAAGGCATTAGCTAATTTGACAAGGACACAAATGAGGTGAGAGTCAACACGACTACATAGAGAGATGAAGATAGTTCACAGAATGACCTGGAGCAATCCTCACATACAGTTCGCGAGGATGCTTCTCTGGGCTGAGTTTGGAGATAGATAAGGGTGGTTCAACTCTATAGAGGCTAGCTGGGGAAAGCTTACTATTCAAAGCTACAGGTCGAAGAGTAAGGGAGAAAGCAAGGTTCAATGAGTTACATTCTAGAATCTGCACCAATGTGTTCTCCAGGCTGCTTTGTTCCAGGGTTGCAGTGATTCTAGACTGTATTTTCTAGATGTATTTTTAGATGTATGTTTATCAGAACAGGTCAGAAAATATGTAGTTTTATCAGAAAATTAAGGTTCAGAGATCTCTCACTCTATCCATAAACCCTCATTTACATTAAAGTAATTTACCAGACTTTGTTATCCAGGGAGACTGTATACATTTCCATACTGGCCACCCATGGGAATCAAACGCACAACTGGCATTCCAGGAGCCATGCTCTTAACAAGCTATGCGGGACCTTGTTGGCAGAATAGGCAGCATTACGAAGGAGCAACCTGGCCCCCTCAGCTTTAGTAACATTCTGTATGTATTTCCAAGACACACTGGAAGGAGAGAAATAGAGAGAGATCGCAAGGCAGGACAGGACAGCTTTTATCTGTTGTGCAGGGAAGGTAGTGTCCTCACACATAATATATCATGTTTTTAGCCTTTGTGCTTCCATTCAGGATCTTCCTTCAAAGTGCACTTGGTGTTTTCAAGCAATTTCATCTATTCTGGGAATTTGCCAACTTTGGGGCATTGAGTTGCTATCGCTGTGATTATATAGATCGGACATTTCTGATGAATTATTTGTTCATATTTTGTGTTTCCCAATATTATGAACCTAGTAATGATTTTGGGTGCATAAAAAAGTGCAATCTAAAATACAGATTTTCCATTGGATAACATTTTCAAATGGAAAAGCTACATCCTCCATTTCTTCTAGGGTGAGTAGGAAGTGGGGGGAGACTTGGTTTGAATGTGATCTGTTGTCACCTAGCTTCCACATGGAGAATAAATTAAACACATTTATCCTTTATCAATCCAAGGATCTATTTAAACAAGACCACTAATAAGGCAATTCCATGCATACACTACAGTAACATTACATTTATGTAGTACATAAAAAACAAGTCTTGAAACTCATTGTGAAGAAATTAAATGACAGTGGACGAAACAACAGTGTGTTGCATTGATATTTGACCCTAGAGGGCAGGTCATCATAACAAAGCAATTCATTGGACTGGGTCACTCTTCTGCTCTCTATTTCTCTCTTGTTCTCTCTTTCATATCAAAGACTTCCTGCGAACACAGCCCAGTCCAGTGAGCTCGGAGGGATATGACCCATAAGGTGCCTCCAGGCAACCCATACAACACTACAGCCTAACACCATAAGTTATTGCCCTAGTCTGAGCCCACAGGATGTGCACACTTCTCCATGAAGGGTTACATTGTGGCCTGACTCTTGATTGAGACCATAGAGTTCCGGGACCTCTCTATGATCCGTGACCTCTCATATAGTGCTACTGCTGTGACGAAGCAGAGGAGACAGGGGAGTGGGCTGTTAAAGAAGAATGACTTTGTCAATGGGTTTTGGGTCCAGGGCAGGGGATTTGTGAGGAGAGGGGAGAGAATAGCTGACCCTGCTGGAACCCTGGTCAGGGAGTTGGGGAGGCTCCAAGTTCCTTCTTTTATCATGACATGTATTTCCTTTTCTAATTGGTCTTTGGGACCACTACTCACTACACCAATCCACCTTGATTACATTCCTCAGGAATTCGCTGTTGTAAGGGCTTTATAGCTCATTAGAAACAATTTTATAAAATCTATGGAAGCCCAAAGTTTTTTATATCATATTCTTAAAGTCGAGGAGTTTAATTGGCCAAACATCTGAGCAAAGAGTTAAAAAGTTCTAGAGGAGTATTATAAGTATGGGCAGTTTAATTTTGTGTTCTACTATTTTGGCGCACTAATGTCTTTTTACCCACTAACCCCAAAACCTTCCCTAAAGCTCCTGTTAACTAGAGAAAACCCTCTCATTTCCCTGTTTTGGCTTCTTTCAGGCGGAATCACACAATATTGTAAGCAGTGTCCCGCCCAAACCCTATCCCTGTGACCTTGTAGTTGCAGGACAGACGGAGACTTAAACTAGGTATTCCACAAAGTGGAACACATTGGGTGGGGATGGAAACATCTCCTGCTCTGTGCCTATTTTCATAACTTCACTATTGTAATTATGCACTAAAAATACAGAGATAAACTACAGTTTGGACAGCTGAACATATAGGCTCTGGAATAATAGAGAAACAAGGTTTTAGGTTTACAGACACCTCTGGTATGTGTGGGCCAATGTTCATGAAGAGTCTCAAAATAGTGCTGATCTAGAATGACATTGATCTCTGTCATTATAATCTTGAAGGTAAAACTGATTCTAATAATGACATGCTTTATAAATATGGGCCGTGATCAAATGTTGTCATGTTTATGTCCGTATACAGTACCAGTCAAGTTTGGACACACCTACTTATTCAAGGGTATTTCTTTATTTTTACTATTTTCCACACTGTAGAATAATAGTCAAAAAATCTGAAGTATGAAACAACACATATGGAATCATGTAGCAACCAGAAAAAGTGTTAAATAAATCAAAATACATTCATATTTTAGATTCTTCAAAGTAGCCACCCTTTGCCTTGATTACAGATTTGCACAATATTGGTATTCTCTCAACCAGCTTCATGAGGTAGTCACCTGCTTGAAGGAGTTCCCTCATATGCTGAGCAATTGTTTGCTGCTTTTCCTTCAGTCTGCTGTCCTACTTATCCCAAACCATCTCAATTGAGTTGAGGTCGGGTGATTGTAGAGGCCAGGTCATCTGATGCAGCACTGCATCACGTGCCTTCTTGGTCAAAAATCCTTTACACAGCCTGGAGGTGTGTTTTGGGTCATTTTCCTGTTGAAAAACAAATGATAGTCCCATTATACGCAAACCAGATTGGATGGCATATCGCTGCAGAATTCTGTGGTAGCCATGCTGATTGAGTGTGCCTTGACCTTTAAATAAATCAACGAGCGTCACCAGCAAAGCAACCCCACACCATCACACCATCTCCATGCTTCACGGTGGGAACCACACATGTAGAGGCCATCTATTCACTCACTCTGTGTCTCGCAAATGACATCGCTGTTGGAACCAAAAATCGGTCTAATGTGCATTTCTTGTGTTTCTTGGCACCAAGCCACTCTATTCTTATTGGTGTCCTTAAGCAGTGGTTTCTTTGCAGTAATTCAACCATAAAGGCCTGATGCACGCTGTCTCCCCTGAACAGTGGATGCTAACATGTAGTTGTAACTTGAACTCTGTGAAGCATTTAAATGGGCTGCATCTAAGATTCAGTAAATTGCCGATTTATGAGGCTGGACTTATCGTCTGCATTAGAGGTAACTTTTGGTCATCTTTTTCTGTGGCGGCCCTCATGCAAGCTAGTTTTATCATAGCGCTTTATGATTTTTGCAACTGCACAAAAACATTAAAGTTCTTAAGATTCAAACATTAAAGTTCTTAAGATTGTCCAGGATTAACTACCCTTCATGTCTTAAAGTAATGATGGACTGTCATTTCTTTTTACTTATTTGAGCCATAATATGGACAACTACAGTACAGACATAATGATAGTCTTCTGTATACCAACCCAACCTTGTCACAACGCATAAAGGAAAGAAATTCCACAAATTACATTTTAAGAAGGCACAACTGTTAATTTAAATGCATTCCAGGTGCGTCCAAACTTTTAACTGGTATTGCATATATGCAGTATTTATCTACATTGCCCTCAAAAATGATTGCCACTTTAAGTAAAATGGCTGTGAAAACGCCATTGTTGATCATACACTCAAAATTCCATTGAATATAACTTTTAATTTTTAATTTTTTCATCAAGTAATAATTATTTTGTTCTATGGCCTGATGAGACTCAAGTTAGGCATTTTGCAACAACCACCAGACATGAAGTGTGTTGGTGGATCTTTGATGTTGTGGGGCTGTTTTACTTCACAAGGCCCTGGTTAGGATACATGGCAACGTGAATTCCATCAAGTACCATGAGATTTCATTCCAAATCCTGTCTGCCTCAGCCAGGAGGAGAAATCTGGGTCAATGTTGGATCCTCCAGCAGGATAATGATCCAAATCATACCTCCAAATCCACACGAAAAATTGTTCACTGATGACAGAATCAAGATTTTGCAATCGCCATCACAATCCCCTGACCTAAATCCCATTGAAAACCCGTAGGACTCAGTTCACTTCTTGTATTCTATGTATTCTCCCACCTTATCAAAAAATTATAGGAGACAACTCAGAACTTTTATCTTGGCAAAGGGAAGGTTATTGAAGTACTGAATGAGAATTATTGTATAATCTTCTTTTTGAATAAAATTTAATTATTCTTTGATGATGATTTTTTTTTGTTGTTGAGCAAATGTTTTTTTTTTTTTCATATACTTTTATGTTAAAATTTACCTAGAGTGCCAATTCTGGAAAGCATTGTATGTGTGTATATACACTGTTCAAAAAAATTAAGGGAGCACATAATCATCATAGTATAACACCAAGTCAATTAAACTTCAGGGATATCAATCTGTCCAGTTAGGAAGCATAAGCGATTGTGAATCAACGTCACCTCTTTTGGTGCAAATGAAAGTGACAACAGGTGCACTGAAGAGGCAACAGCAAGACAACCCCCAAAAAGGGAATAGTTTTGCAGGTGGTGGCCACAGACAATTGCTCTCTCCTTATCCTTCCTGGCTGATTCTTCTCTAGTTTTAGCTAGTGTCCTTGATTCTTCTCTAGTTTTTGCTAGTGTCCTTGTCACTACTGGTAGCATGATGCGGTGCCTGCATCCCATTCAGGTTGCACAGGTAGTCCAGCTCCTCCAGGAAGGCACATCCATACGTGCCATTGCAAGAAGGTTTGCTGTGTCTCCTAGTACAGTCTCAAGAGCATGGAGGAGATACCAGAAGATGGGCTATTACACAAGGAAGGCTGGGCAGGGACGTAGAAGGGCATCAACCCAGCAGCAGGACCGGTATCTGCTCCTTTGTTCAAGGAGGAACAGAAAGAACCCTGCCAGAGCCCTACAAAATGACATCAAGCGGTCTACTGGTGTGCATGTTTCTAACCAAACTGTCAGAAACAGACTCCATGAGGGTGGAATGAGGGCCCAGCATCCTCTAAGGGGGACCTGTGCTCACAGCCCAGCACTGTGCAATCGGTTTTGTTCCTGTCCATTTTGTTTTCATTCTTTAAATGTCCTCCATTCTCCCTGCACTTTTGTCCTGCCTCCATGTTCCAGCGTTACAGAAAGACTAACTGAAAAACCAAGACGAACTAAGGTGAACTAAGGACCCGGGAGAGAGGGTACGTGACTGGTGGATAGTTCCCCCCGATTGTTTTTTTTTTGGGGGGGGGGGCAATGACAGTGGGTGCAGCGACCGGGTTGGCCGGCCGTGAGGGGTGCCCACAGTCCAGGACACTACAGTGTGCTGGCTCCATCGGAGCTGACCCGGGGGCGAGAGAAGAAGGGCGCTCAGCAGCTGCAAGAGGAGTGCCAGCGACCGGGTTCATCGTTCATGAGGGGTGCCCGTGGACTTAACGGTCTACCGGCTCCAGCGCAGGACCCAAACAGAGGCGGATCCGGGAGTACAAGGAAGACCATGGACCCTAGCAGCTGCCGAAGAGGAGAGCGCCCTGGAAGTTCCTGCACTGTTCCCACTGTCCAGTCGTCGGTTCCGGTGCAAAGCCTCAGCTGGCCCCTTCTGGTTCTTGTTTGTGGGGTCAGCTGTTCTGGTTGCTCGACAATGCACCGGGCTTGGCGGCTGGTGCCTTTGGTTTTGCCCTGCCCACCCAGCCCCCCCCCCCCCACTTCTGGACTCTGTCTTGCGGGAGCCGCACCTTCGGGGAGGGGGGGGGTGGTACTGTCACGTCCTGGCACGGCAGGCTTCGTTTATTAATTTTCCTCCGTTCTCCCTGCGCTTGTGTCCTGGCTCCATGTTCCAGCGTTACACAGATATCGGGGTATTGGGGTCCTCAAGACCTGGTGCGACTATTGCTTTTGCAGCAAATATAAAATATCTGGAAAAATATCATTTGGAGAAATTAATTATGTTCCAGGGAATATATGACTGAGAAACCCCTAAACAGTGGATGTTTTACAAGTCCACAAAATTTAAGTCTTCAAGACAATAACTCACTTTAATGATCAATCACAAAGAGGATCATTCGAAAATTAACACTGTTATTGGCTAGCTTTCCCTCCCATACCTTAATCCTTAGCCATGTAAGAGCCATACACCAACATCGAGGCCTACTTGAAAGGCTTTTATTTTACAGTACACTCATGATCCCATAGGAGAAGCCCTAGTGAGATGTGCTACACATGGGAAATTTGACTTAATGTTTTAACTGAGTGTCAGAGTGATAGCTAAGGCTCGAATCCAGGGGGTTTGTTCAGAAGGCATATTATATTGCAATCGCCTAAGGGTTCCTTGAACATGTTTCTATTGATATTCACTTTAACAAGCTAAATATGCAGACAACTAAGACACTGCAGAAAAAAGCTGATGATCTAATTCACTGAAAAGAGCAAACATACTAAGCCAGCTTTAGAATAGTACATCCACTTTACATGGACTTCTTGTTTTATTTTATAGGAATGTTTTTCTTTTCACTGTTTGGAAGGTTATTCTTTCAAAACCACTTGCATGCACTCTAACAAACACACACACACTGAACTCTTAAGTTATAAAACAATGTGCTGACATCTTGCATATACTGCATGTGATTGTGTGTTTATGTCTCCGCATTAGTTTGCCCATCTCTACCAGCATGGATTTACAAAGAGTGTTAAATCAAACCCAGTGCTGTGGTCAGGGGTTTCCATTCACCAGAAACAGGCTACAGCTGTATAGCAGAGTAGAGCAGCGCCGTTTTCCTCTGTTGTTGCACAATAAATACATGGGTCCAAAAACTATTTGATAACTTTCAAATACTTGCCTTTAAATAGAAATAGAAAACTGGCTGAGGGTGGTCTTGTGGTCTTAGCTGCAAATCTTTGCAGGAAGGTTTCGAATCCGGTCTTGTACCGTTTCAGCATTTTCTCTCCTCTATCGATGAAAGCGCAAAAATACCCAAAATATTATCTCATAAAGATACATTTGCATAAGCCAGCATAGGTCTGTGTTTTTGTTCTCTCTTGCCTCTTAATAAACGGTTTCTGCCTTTTATGACCTCCATTTATAGTGTATTATTTTCTGAAGACACCCTCTGCCTTTTCATAATGGGGAAAATAACTGTTATTTGAGGGTTTTTCTTCCTTTTTAAAACAGAAGACATTTTACTGAATGTTGATGAACAAGCAGGTAAGAATACACCGATCAGCCATAACATTATGACCACCTGCCTAATATTGTGTAGGTCTCCCTTTTGCCGCCAAAACAGCCCTGACCCGTTGAGGCATGGACTCCACTAGACCTCTGAAGGTGTGCTGTGGTATCTGGCACCAAGACATTAGCAGCAGATCCTTTAAGTCCTGTAAGTTGCGAGGTGGGGCCTCCATGGATCGGACTTGTTTGTCCAGCACATCCCACAGATGCTCGATTGGATTGAGATCTGGGGAATTTGGAGGCCAAGTCAACAACTTGAACCCATTGCTGTGTTCCTCAGACCATTCCTGAACCATTTTTGCTTGGTGGCAGGGCGCATTATCCTGCTGAAAGAGGCCAATGCCATCAGGGAATATCGCTGCCATGAAAGGGTACACATCGTCTGCAACAATGCTTAGGTAGATAATACATGTCAAAGTAACATCCACATGAATGGCAGGACCCAAGTTTTCCCAACAGAACATTGCCCAAAGCATCACACTGCCTCCTTCTTCCCATAGCGCATCCTGGTGCCATGTGTTCTGCAGGTAAACGATGCACACGCACCCATGTGATGTAAAAGGAAACGTGATTCATCAGACCAGGCCAAATTCTTCCACTGCTCCATGGTACAGTTCTGATGCTCACGTGCCCACTGTAGGCGCTTTCGGCAGTGGTACAGGGGTCAGCTTGAGCACCCTGACTGGTCTGCGGCTACGCAGCCCCATATGCAACAAACTGTGATGCACTGTGTGTTCTGATATCTTTCTATCAGTACCAACATTAATTTTTAAGCAATTTGAGCTACAGTAGCTCGTCTGTTGAATCAGACCACACGGGCCAGCCTTCACTCCCCACATGAATCAGTGAGACCACCCATGACCCTGTCGCCGGTTCACCGCTTTTCCTTCCTTGGACCACTTTTGATAGATACTGATCACTGCAGACCGGGAACACCCCACAAGGGCCACAATTTTGGAGATGCTCTGACCCAGTCGTCTAGCCATCACAATTTGGCCTTTGTCAAAGTCGCTCAGATCCTTACGCTTGCCCATTTTTCCTGCTTTCTAACACATCAACTTTGAGGACAGAATGTTCACTTGCTGCCTAATATACCCCACTGCCCCACTGACAGGTGCCATGATAACGGGATTATTAGTGTTATTCACTTTACCTGAATAGTTATTTTTTTATTCAAATTACCTTTGAGGGACTACTGGCACTGTTTTTGCCATCCAGCTGGTCCTACTGCAAAAGTATAGTGATGACCACAGCAGTGTTTTTTATACTTTTCCTTGTTAAATTAGATTCGGTTCAGGTAATCACCTAATTAGTACCTCATTAAGTAAAATGAGGTGTGCCTGTGTTGGAATTTAACAGCCACTGGAATGGAATGGCTGCCATACATGTAGAGATGCTGATTTAAGAAAAATTAGGAGTGGTCTCTTAATTTTTTCCAGAGCTGTAATTTGAATAAAAAAATAACTATTCAGCATGACAAAAGAGTTGAATAGAAAAGCTTTGAGTGAGGAAAAGAAGGGTTCAATTCTGGCTTTACAGGTAGAGGGATACAGTGAGCGTCAGGTTGCTTCCAACCTGAAAATTTCAAAGACGGCGGTTCATAAGAACAAGGTCAAGCAACAGACATTGGGGACAACAAAGCTACAGACTGGCAGAGGGTGAAAACGACTGCTCCTGACCGAGATGACTGTCAACTCATTCAAATGTCACTCAACAACTGTAGGATGACATCAAGTGACCTACAAAAACAATGGCAAACAGCAGCTGGGGTGAAGTGCACGGCGAGGATGGTTCAAAACAGGCTCCTAGGGGCAGGGCTGAAGTTGTGCAAAGCTAGAAAAAAGCCCTTCACCAATGAGAAGCAAAGAAGAGCCAGGCTGAAGTTTGCAAAAGACCATAAGAATTGGACCGTAGAGGAATGGAGTGAGGTCATCTTCTCTGATGAGTCAAATTTTCAGCTTTGCCCAACACCTGGTCATCCAATGGTTAGACAGAGACCTGGAGAGGCCTACAAGCCACAGTGTCTCGCACCCACTGTGAAAATTGGTGGAGGATCGGTGATGATCTGG
>JACXGI010010381.1:15712-27951 GCA_016801175.1 Esox masquinongy
TATATGTGTGTATATGTATGTATATATATATATATATGTGTATATATGTGTATATATGTATGTGTGTGTTTTTATTACTTTTTGGCTGGAAAAACAATTCTGGACTTTTGGTCATCTGTCCAGTGTGAAGGGCCAGCCTAACCTGAAAATCTTTCTCCTACTGACATGTTTTTTTACGTTTTATATCGCTTTTTTCTCATTTTCTTGATATTTCAATCCCAGTACATTACCACTTCATCTTCCTATAAAATCCAAAGTGAATTTTAAACTCACTTTTATTTAGTGATTTTGAATTTGAACTTTCAAAGGGAGTTTTAGAACGTATCTAAGGGGCAATCTGCAGGTGCTACATACATTTTTGGACATGAGAAATAAAAATGCTGATTCTGACATACCAGTGCCCAGGTGCCCCACACAGGGCGGTGTGAAATTCACTCACTGTCCAGAGTGGGTGAGTAAGATGTCATACAGGGCTGCCTTGTCTCGTTGCACTCTAACGACTCCTTGTGGTAGGTCGGGTGACTGCGTGCTCAATCATGGTTGTTGGCTGGAGAATGCGCTCTCCTCCAAGCGTGTATGTACTGGCAAATACTTTGTGGTTAAGCGAGTAGTTGAGCAAGCCGCAAAAACGGCTTGCTGAGATGTGTTTTCGGAGGACATGTCTACATCTTCCACTCCCCTGAACCTGCTGGGTAGTTGCTGCGTAGAGTCAATGTTTATTAAAAAAAAGTACACATAGTCCAACATTTAATAGCCTCTTAACATAGTCAAAACTATGATTGTGAGATCATGGATGATCAGGTAGCGCGTCCATGCCTCTGTTAATTTCAGAATGGTTGCATCTCTCTTGGTCCAATCCCTCGGCTTTTTACAGATAGGCGGCTGCATTATTGTTCTAACTCCTGATTAAAGCATGCCATGGTCTTTGAAACATGCCACCTCGTTCCCTACACAGTGAACTGCTTTTTGACGAGTGCTCCAAGTAGGGTCGTGGTCAAAAGTAGTGCACTATCTGAACAGGGTGTGATTTTGGCCTTGGACTGGTTGTCCAAGTGCACATTTGTGAACACCACACACGTAAACCATTTTATCACGGTAATATTGTCCCCAACCATTCAGCAATTCTGTAAGTTTTATTTTTTTAATTGCATAATGAATTGGACATTTGGCACAAAAACCACACAGCCGCGAATAGACCTCACCAATAATGTACGCCCTATGTGGTGTCCTGTTTCTGGAGGTAGCGTAAAAAAATGAAACCATCATCCCCCATCAGAGATGCAGTGCCCCCGCTTGGTCGAAATTAGATACAGCGTGTGAGCTAACAAACTCTGGCCCATCATTGTCATTTTTGTAGCGCCTGATATCTATGGCTTGACTCGTTGTTTACCCAAGTTTAGTCAAAATCAGAACAGCGGTGTCAGAGTTATCACGTGTGACTGACGGACGGACGGAGAGCGATTCACGGGCCCCCTTGATTTCATTTTTGGGGTACGGTTAGAAAACAACCACATCACATTCGTTTTACATGTTAGCGGTACATTTGCCTGCCATATCCTAATACTAAACAGGTAGCAACCAGGAGCTGCCAGGTGCTGAACTCAAGACATTATCATCTTACATACATTATCATCATTACACCAAATCAGTGGCATACACGTTCATATCTGAAAAGCGTTGTCCCAGAGTGAAATCCAAAATCTCTAAGCCTATACTGCTTGTACTGTTCCGAGTTTGGAATGGGGCTGCTGGTGGAGGCGGGACCTGCTAATACTGGCAGTCCACAGTGTCCGCAACATGGAAGGGAAGTGACCACGAAACCTGGCTGCCTTATTTCCAAAGTCCAAGGCCTTATGCCATCTTTACTGACGTGCTGTATATAATGGTAGTACATAGAATCTGCGCAATCTAGAACCAGTTCTAGAACCAAAATACATTCTGGATCTAGAGCCATCCAGAGCTTTGCCAGTCATATCAAGGCAGCTGATTAAACTGATGTTTTCAAAGCTTTTTCTTGTTATAATTTTTTTATTTTTTTTGCAGTGTTACTTAATGCATGCATACTGTATGACACTGTGTGCCCTTATGATCAGTTGTAGAGGAGAATAATGTCAGGTGGCTTGGAGTACACTTTCCAGCGGCCAGAGTTTTAACTCCCCAGCTTGAAATTGAATACGGCCGAGTCCCAAATGGCACCCTATTTCCAATATTGGGCACTACTTTTGACATAGGGTGTCATTCGGAACGCAGCCTGTATAAATGGTATGGAGATGGCTTAGTACGTCATTGAAGGCAACAAAGAGGCTGCATAGATTTAGCTACAATATTTGGTTTCTGGATTGGGATGTCAACTTAAGGTCCAGATACGAATCGTGATTATTGTCTTTCCAGAGATCCAGCCTTATTTCCATACCAAAGAAAAGCTGTTGTTTAAATTAATTTTACTTTAGAACAGGTCCTAGCATTGTGAAGGGTTGTTATACATTGGATCAACGATCATCTACACACTCTTAGTGACTATGTTGTGAATGAAGAGAAACAGACAGCTCTGCCAGTTACAGCTTGTGTCTAAATGGCCAGCTATTTCCTAGATAATATAATGGGGGTCCATAGTGCTCTGGTCAAAACGAGTGTGCTACAAAGGGTATAGGTTGTCATTTGGATCACACTGTAACTGTTTGTAGGTGTACTACATATTTTGGGTTGATTCGAGAAAAGAAGAGAAGCTGCAAAAATCTATGTACAGTATGTAAAAGATGTATATGAAATGGTTAAGGTCCTTGTTGTTCCCTAACCAGTGGTTCCCAATTTTTAGCCATTACTTTTCACAATTTCTTTTTTAACTGAATTTTGCTCGGCGTACCTCAAATTCACGTGCATTTCACCAGTAAGCCAGTGGACTCATGAGTCTTCTCAACTACCCCCGGTGGATTGGCCAAGTATCCCCAGGGGTCCTAGTCCCCCAAGTTGGGAACCACTGGTCTACCAAACACTGCTGGTCAAGAGAGCATGTTGTTGAAGCAAACCCTCACTGGTAGCCAGCCAGATATGCCATAATAGTAGGATGCTTGCTTGAATTTTGGCTATCGTTATTGTTGTAAAATTCATGGCAAATCTAAAGCTCTATTCATTTGTAAATAGGATAGATACATAGAAATGTGATGTATCAAGAAGAAGAAAAATACACTACTTCCGATATTATGGCCATGATTCTAGCTAAGTAAGTTGATGTGCCATTTGATTAAAAAAAAGCTAACCAGATCTATAATGGACAAGATAATAGGCAAGATGCTGCTGTGTGTTGTGTGTTACATTTCTGGCTCCTCGATGTATTTGTAAAAGTGATGCTGTTAGTTTGGTCGCTTGCTGATGTCCTTTACTTTCTTTTCAAAGATGATTATAATAATAACAGGTTTCCTAGTTCGGCAGAAGTGATGACGTGTGCTTTGAGCAAGAACAATAGCATGGTTTATTGATGAGAAAAAAAGAGTTGTGATATGATTTTAGTAGCTGGTTGCATATATTTCTGTGACATCATTGAATCTGTAGATGTTGTGCTCAGAACCTTTCGGCAAAGCAGACACTGGAAAGACATTTCGTTAAGGTTCGTGTTTTCAAACCGACAAACTTTGGAGGTTCATTTATTGCACTACATTTTTATGATATGAAACATGGTTTTGTCACACAAAGCTTATATTGGACATGTGGAATGACGAATGAAGGCCCGCAACAAAATCTAAAAAAATATACAAAACATATTTTTTATGATCTAAGAAAGATAAAGACAAATTAAACTAATTGTCGTATACTGTAGAAATTGACTCTACTATAATTGTCTTGTAGCAAAAATTGTGCATTAATAATAATCTCAGTGAGATTTACTCATTCTCATCCACGAGAATATAACCTAAGCGTTGAGGAAAAATTAAATGTTTAAAACAACGGAAAACCTTTTAAAGACCTACATGCTTCATTATGTTTATAATTGATTGTACAACGTGGGCGTGCATGTGTTGATCTGATTATTTCTATTGTACAACTTTGTATTTTTATGTAGGTCTGAAACGCTGTCAAATTCCACATAGCGCTCCAACTTCGGCCTGAGCGTCAGGAAGGGGGGGCACTATGTTGTGAATGGGGCGGCCATTTTGGACTCCCCTTGGTAAGGTAACCACGGTAACCACTGTCTACGGGTTCTGTGTACTGGACAGGCAGTGCCACTGTACTTCTATCATTACAGTAAGAGTCGCATTACATCTTGTCAGGTTTTCCCCTAATAAGTTAATATTGTTCTGTGTGTATGTAGCTACGTTTTGTTAATGACTGTTATGTTTTTATATTTAAGTACTTTTTTAGCTAAATGCATTTCAGAAGAAATACGTTTTTAACATTTTTTCTTGATTTTTGGCATTATATTACAAGGCACTGATATTTGAATATTTGAATGAAGAATGATGCACCTCTGTTTTAAGATGCACAGGAGTTCCAACCACAGAACTAGAATACATTCTAATGTTTCCGTGGTTCCATCAAGCAGTGACTCTACAGGATTCTCTGTATGTTATAAGTTCTGAATGACTCTGATCCAGTACCAACTTAGTTTGACTCTATTGTGTCCATTTCTACCCTCCCTCTGTCTTGGTGTCTGGTGTACTGCTTAATATGTACAGTCGCTTGTTGATATGGCAAAACAAAGCGTTAATGTTTCTTTTTTTCAATGGAAAGTACTCACTGGTGAGATTTTTAAAGTGGTTTTAAAAGCCAATAAACTTTTTTTAAAGAATCTTCATCTTCCTCGTGTTTTTTTCATTTTGAATTGGTAACGTTGAAGCACGTACCCCCACAGTATTGTAATAAACACATTACAAGCGTATTAGCCTATATTGATGACTGATACACAAGGTTGTTGATGACAGTGAAAGAGATTGCATTTACTGCTACTACTCTTTACCAATTAATCAAAGCTTTAAACATTTCTCTCACTTACAGATATTTTATCCACTTGTTCTTTTCCATTGACAATATGACAAAGCAGGAGGTCAACCTCAAGTCCCCAACCCCTAAGGTTAAAGGTTATTCAGCCCATCCACTGGGGGGGGGGCTCCCCTCCACCACACTACCCCTGGACCAATCAGAGAAGACTCTGTTGGTCTTCTCGCCGCGCTCCCAGGCCCTCCACCATATTCATAGCATGCCAATGACCTTTAGTCCTATTGATCATGACCTCTGCCTGCCTGCCCCGGCTGTGTGGGTGAGTAGTCTTGTCACTGGCTGGAGCTGGGTTGTCTTCGACCTCCACATCGTGAAGTTGTTGTACTGCATGCACTCTGGTCAAAAAGCACGGCGGAATAAAGAAGACCCAAGTGACATGCTGACTAACGGAAGTTAGACCAGTACACCTGAAAAAGCAAGTGCAACTCTCTGTCCCTTATACCAGCCAGTTCTGTTTGAAGACCACTCAGTGCTGTTCAGATTTTATGAGGTAATGAATATAAAGGACCCATAAGTGGCCCCAAAGGTTATATTTTGTTACCTTTGTTAATTATTCAAAGTTAGGTTCCTCCAAATAAACAAACTGAAATATCTGCACAGAGCCATGGTGTCAATTGGGCCACAAAAGTCCCTCCATGTTGGCACAGTATATTGGACAATCCATTGTAAGGCAAACCCCTTTTTAGCTATTTCTACACTGCATTATAACAGCGAGGTTTGACGTGTAGAAGGTTGAGGATGTGCTTCAGACAGTACTGAATTCTCCAGCATAACCAGACCTTGAATAACACAGTGAGTCTTTATAATTTAATGAATAGTAACGGATTATTGGACACCGTTATCTGAAGCGTAGATCTGGAGCCGTGACTATAATGATTAAATCAAATGATGTTCGGTCCCTTTAATCAATACGTACTTACGCTGCACACTACATCTCATTATGGTTGGTGTTTAAATGTTGACCGCTAGTGTAGGTACCTTTTCTTGACAGTTCAAGCTAAGCAACCAAGATATTGCAATACATGAAGATCAATAATTCGTATAGTTTCACAGTGAAATAGCTTTTTGAAATGTTTGTGCGGGACACATTGTATAAAACAGTCAACGAAAATGTCCCTTTTTGTGGTCTGTCCGCATGTTTTGCTTGTCTGTATGTTTACGATAGAGACTGAATTTTTCTTAACTTGGACAACAACGTTAATAAATGAATAAATACCGTTTTTGCCTCGTGTGCAATCTGAGACCATCCCCCTTTACTATTCCATCATAGATCTGTCTAATTTGGCTATCCAGAGTAGAATGGGGTGGGGGACGGATTATTAGCTGACCAAAGCACAGCTGATTTTACTCTCACAGCTGGAACCTATTGAAATGCCACTGAATGAGGGTGGGGGGACGGAGGGAAGGGGAGGAGGGTCATTGTCATGAGGCGCGGCCAACCCAGGTCCGGGCGGGTTAGATCAATATCTGAATTCATTAGGAAGCCAGCTGACCGGCCGCCGTCGATACCTCTTCATAAAGACGACTTCAAGTTCTACATTCAAATTGAGCAGCTGTCACCCACAGGGACATGAGCACTAGTTTTTAGCAAAAACACTGGCCCTTGGTAACTCTTAGATGAGCCACAAACCCCATCTGATCTAATAAATAGATAAATGTATTGTGTTGCCGGCAAAGTAAACAAAAAATAGGTGTATTTTTCTAAAGAGTGACTGTTGTTATAGTGTAAGAAAAAGGCATAACAGTTAAAAGCATGCATCAGATACTGACTCATTCTCTCGTAAAAAAAGAACTGCAACATTTGTTTTGAGTTGTTACTAAAGTTATATGCTTTCCAAAAAATAAAAATATATTACTTCCATTCGTGTTTGATATATGGGCCATAAACCCCACCACAGTATAGAACCACAATCGGGTACTTGCGCTGAAGACTACGTTGCCCATTGAGCTATAACCACCCAATCCCTACTGCTTCCATATTACGGAAATAATCTGTGGCTCATCGATGAAAGCTAGGTTCAAAACACGCATGCGCGTTCAGAGGGTTTGGGGGCGCGTGGGGGCCTGCCTGAGCCTCTCAGGAGTTGTTGCGCGGCTGCTGTCATTTGTAATTTGGGGGAGCTCGCGGCGCGATGGGTGACTGGGATCCTCCTTTATAGCGTGACAGAACAATTTGGATAAATGGCGTTTTACAAAAAGAAACTATACCAGCATTTCTTGCTGCTTTTTGTTTTGGCTACTTCACTATCAAGTAAGTGAAAAAATTAAATAATGCTATATCTTCTATGTTAGTCATTTAAGTTCGTTACAACTGCAAGAGCCAGACCACTGACCGTACCAGCCCGGACGACCACATAATGTGGTCACCACCATTAGGGCAATATTATTTATACCTGACAAAATATACGTTTAGAACGGTTTCATTATTTGCTATGTAGTATGATTAAATTAGTTTCTGCGGAAAAGTGTGATCTGACAACGGTGCGATCGTTGTGGCCTGTGTCCTGTTCCCAATTGACATCATATTCGAAATAAAAATAATCAGATTTTTCCGGATACAAAATGACAGTTTAGTGTGTCTTAATATCATATTGTTATCACTGTATTGTACCAAAAAAGCTGAGCAGTACAGGTACCACTACCTGAGTTTCTTTCTAATTATGTTTTTTATTATGACCAATTGGACTTTACAAATGCCAAGTAGGTTTATAGGTCATTACATATTATGTATTGTAAAAAAAACACTGATGAAAAGTACAATAATATGTTGATTTCTATATCTGAAAAATGTGTGTAACAGACAGGAAACAAGGACACAAAAACGAAATAGTGACAGAAAGTTACAATAAAATTGCTACTCTGTCGTAATAGCGAAAGTAAATAGTTATCAAAGTGCACAATGTCTATCTGAGATTTGGCTTTTGCGTTTAACTCAACCCTTCCAAACTGGAAGTGCCTGAGGCCGCCATGCTGAGCCCCAGGGGAGAAATTACGTTGAATTGCCTTGGTCTCGGATTGAACCACAGAATTGATCATCTTACCGGGTCAAGGATTCTATCTAGCAATCTTTTGGTCAGATGCTCTAACAACTAATGCCCCCAGCTGGCTTGATATTCCTGTGACCATAATCCACGTTCTGTGCAATACAAAAGCGGCCAATTCAATCCCTTATTCACCACAGAGACCTGACTGGATAGGCCTATCATCTCAATGCCTCTCCTTCCATCGGACCTCCTCTGTCTATTTCCTTGTCACAGTACCCCCTCTCTCTCTTCTAGGTGTTTACAGTTTCAGTGAGCTCTCATTCATCACAGAACCCAGTGACATAACAGTGGTGCCGAAGGATGCTGCGGTGCTGCTCTGCGTGGCCCACGGACAGCCTCCCATCACCATCAGATGGTTGAAGAATGGAGTGCGGCTGACGGAGAGCGAGCGGATCCACTTCCTTCCCAACGGCTCGCTGTACATACCGGCTGTCGGGAGAGACGGAGAGGAGTCAGACGAGGGGTTCTATCAGTGCCTTTCCCAGAATAGATTTGGAGCCATCCTGAGCCAAAGATCCAGACTGACTATTGCAAGTAAGTGTGGAGTGTGGTGTGACAGAATGGGCTTAGAAGACACGCATTGAGGCCTTTCAAACACATCCTCACTGCAGGTTGCATGTGTGTAAAGAGGTGCCATGACAACCTTATGACTTCCGACGCACACACTTCATTGAGGCAAGTCAAAGTAATTTCTCAACGAAGTGCGCGTGTCAATAGAAGCTGTACAGTGTTTCAGGAAGTGGACAGGCCTATCCTTAGCCAATCAATGGGCAGAAGCTGCTCCTGGTGTTAAAGACTTTTTAAAAAAACTTTCAAGATAGTCTATGAAAGACACGCAAATAAAAAAACACACCACAATCACACATAAACAGACACCCTCCCTGCTACTCTTTGTCCACTGTGTGATTGTTCTGTGCTGAAGTCAATTATACAGAAGAATCTCAAAGGTCTTTTACTTCTGGCCCTCTGTCTGGCCCCGCCCCCGACTGGCCAGGAAGAACAGACGGGACATTTGTTTTTCCATATATCAATGGACTGGAAAACTGACCACATCAATGGTCTATTGTTAAGCATCGTCAGGCTAGCTCAAACATACATACTTATAGGGGTTGGCTTTAATTAATTCATGTAGGGTCATCGGGATATGTTGTCCTTTATTTATATGTAGGTTAACATATAGAGAATGGAAAGAAACTTACAATTGTTTGATTCAATTGTATTGCCGGGGCAGGGGGGTTATAAGGTAAACTTGTTTAAAAGAAGCATCACCAATCTTTAAGTCACTTAGTCTGGGGCTTTTGGTCACTGAATTGTTTTTAGATCCGTATAGCTTCAGTGAACAGATTATAATTAAAAATGTACAATTTCAGAATCAAGAACATCCGGACTTGTATTTGAGAATTGTGTGAGTGGTGCGTGTGATTCCTAAAGGGTTAAAGGTTTTGGTCAGCTGTAAATTTGAGGTTGGGGAAGGCCCCCTCTCCTCTCTCTGCTTTCCTTCTGTTAAGAGGCCCAGATAGGTCAAGGGTTACATGGGAAAGGCTTTGTGATGTCACCGCCTCTGGCTAGGGCTGGGGGGTGGCCCGGTCCTGCTGTCCTTTCACTGGTCTGTCGCTGGTCCTTTCAGTGGCTCTCCAGTCGCTGGCCTCTCTCACACTCACCATCATTGTGAAGGGCTGCTCTGTTGTTATGCGTGTCTATAGCCCCGGCCCGATCTGTCATGGGGGTGACTAGGTCACATTATCCAACCTGAAATAGTATTTCAGTTACTCTCAAACATTTGCAAAAGCTCGGGAAAGGGAAGTATGTGTTCTGTGATACTGCTTCACTTCGTTATGTAACCCGGCAGTAGTCCCCTTTTAAGGGGAACATGCCCTGTTGTCATGCCACATCCTCAACTTTAGAGTGGACTACGGCAAAAGCACTGTGGAATATTTCTAACAACTAACATAACACATGAAGCAAAAGCACATGCAAATCCCACTTTTATGGTAGGTCAGACAATAGCTGACCAGATCGGTAACGGTCTTCGATCCAGCCGGGTCTCTCCCAATTTGGGATTAAATTGGATGGACAGGGGGCTGGGGTGAACCCTGACCTCTTCGAGAGGACCTTTGTGCAGTCTAACCTGTGCATTGATCTGCTGTTTACAACCCAACCAGGCTGTTGGAACTGTATGCTGGCCAGGCCAGAGCCCCCAACATGGCCGACACCGGCTACTGGCAGAACCACACAACAGGGAGGATTGCCTGACCTCTCGTACCTATAGGTGGTTAGCTAGATCCTCTTAATGAGGCCTTGGTGAGTTTGGCGTGGAGACCGTTTTTTTCTAGACGCTTCGCCTGTTGAACTCAGCTACCTCGGTCACGTGTCTGTCCAAGTCAAGGATGACACTTTCCGCATCGGGATCAGCAGTTATTTCCCTGTAGGCTATGTTAGTCTCAATTAGGTTTCAAATTGAAAATGGGCAGATCTGTAATTGAAAACTAATTTAGAGCAATATGTAAATGTTATCTTTAGGAAGACTGAGAGGCCTGGGCATTGATTTTCTTTAACACGGTATTGACCCTGGCATGCTCCTGTGAATGAGGGGGACATGATCAACGTCTTATCGCCAAAAATGCACATATTGAAGGGTAGACATTTTGTCTCTGATGGCTGATGGTCGGCCTGTGTGTTGTGTTAAAAGTATATGTGGGTGGAGTTTACGGGAATGGTTATAGAAAGATGCCATCTCAATTGAAGGTGGTGTCTGAGGCTATGCGACTGAGCGAACAACAGCCAAATTGTCACAAAGGTCTCATGCAGAACTTTTGCGACGTTTTTAGTGGCATCGTAATTGTAGAACAGAATTCAGAAATTATTGAATGTCTCAGTCATGAATCATACTACAAAAAACATGTCAGCGCTCTTAGCCTGCAGTCTAAAAGCATAATGGCTGAATGTAATTGACCTAGTGGAAAGAGAAGACATTGAATAATTTTGTTCAATATGGATGCATCATTCAATGCCATTCTCCCATTGATATATTGATTGATTCGTTGATTAGTGTATTGATCTGACCAGCTGCACAGTGATTGGCTAAAAGACAAGATCATGGTGGGTGGGAGGGAGGGGTCAAACCCTCATGTGGGTTCAGTTCTCATTTATTACCATCAGGGTTGACAGACTTTAATTGATATCTTCAAACTAAAGACTTCAGTCAGAATATTAAAATTCAAAGAAAGATGTTAAAATCAATACTGTAATCTTGTGAAACAGCTAATATGTTCAAAAGAGAACAATGTTGTTTACACTTTTTTTATATCCAGTACTCTACTTAGTTTCTTTTATACAGCTGTGACTGACAGATTAATGTGCTTCCACATTAACAGATTAACCGCTGCTCGCCTGCTCATTATTTCCCTTGTCCAGTCGGTGTATGGTGTCCTGTAAGCGGAGTGCGTTTTTCTTGTGTTCCAGACATCTCACCGTTCGTGGTGCAGCCCGTGCCTTTAGAGGTGGCCGAGGGGTCGGTGGCCCGGTTTACCTGTCAGGTGACTTCAAACCCTCCTGCCACCATCACCTGGGAGCTAGACCACAGCCCCCTACCGCTGCAGACAGATAGGTAAGGACACTACACACTGCACCACTCAACACAACTACATACTTAATACTACACACTCAACACAACTACATACTTAATACAACACACTACACCACTCAACACAACTCCATCCTTAATACTACACACTCAACACAACTACATACTTAATACAACACACTACACACTACACCACTCAACACAACTCCATCCTTAATACTACACACTCAACACAACTACATACTTAATACAACACACTACACACTCAACACAACTACATACAGTGGGGCAAAAAAGTATTTAGTCAGCCACCAATTGTGCAAGTTCTCCCACTTAAAAAGATGAGAGGCCTGTAATTTTCATCATAGGTACACTTCAACTATGAGACAAAATGAGAAAAAAAAAATCCAGAAAATCACAGTGTAGGATTTTTAATGAATTTATTGGTAAATTATGGTGGAAAATAAGTATTTGGTCAATAACAAAAGTTCATCTCAATACTTTGTTATATACCCTTTGTTGGCAATGACAGAGGTCAAACGTTTTCTGTAAGTCTTCACAAGGTTTTCACACACTGTTGCTGGTATTTTGGCCCATTCCTCCATGCAGATCTCCTCTAG
>JACXGI010010382.1:0-27753 GCA_016801175.1 Esox masquinongy
CAGGCAAAAGGAGCCCCAACTAAGTATTGAGTGCTGTACATGCTCATACTTTTCATGTTCATACTTTTCAGTTGGCCAACATTTCTAAAAATCCTTTTTTAGTATTAGTCTTAAGTAATATTCTAATTTTCTGAGATACTGAATTTGGGATTTTCATTAGTTGTCAGTTATAATCATCACACTTAAAAGAAATAAACATCTGAAACATATCAGTCTGTGTGTAATGAATGAATATAATAAACAAGTTTCACTTTTTGAATGGAATTACTGAAATAAATCAACATTTTGATGATATTCTAATTTTATGACCAGCACCTGTATAATGCAATCAAGACCTTTAAGGCCCATGTCACTGTAGCCATCTTCCCAGGATGTGTCCACAGGAGAAAGGAGTGCTCAAACGGTGGAAATGCACAATGATCAACTGCCACACAGATACAAGCTGACTTTCCAACATGAGGTATGACAGCTTAAAGTTGGCAACTCAATGACCTGAGATGATTTTGCTTCCTCTGGCCTTGAATGTGTATAGGCTGGTGTATGACATCATGAAATCAGGTGAAAACCAAAGCATTTTGGAGAAATTAAATTGCAATTACAATTATGAATTGAGACTTTCAAACACTTGGGGATAAACAGTGTAGATAACCTCACTTCTAAAATTCGAAGCCTACATAATGTGCTAACTGAATAAAAAAATAGCAAAAATTACGTGCTTTTGGAACATTTAACACTCGGGCTACCAATTTTGAGGCACAGACTCTCTAATATGTTGTAGTAGCCTAGAAACCCATTCAATGCGAATGAATTTGCACGGTTGACAGTAACCTAGTTAGGCAAACCCTTTCAACCCTTGAGCGATATTTTCTCTCATATCAAGCCTATGTTTGCAGGCACCGACCATGAAATTGGAACTCTTAATAACCATGCTGTTGTGTATGTGAGTATCTTAGTGCTATTGTTGCAGTGTGAACTCTTAACATTGAAAAACCATCAAGTATTTGAAAAAACTATACAAATTGCCAAGAAACATACAGACCAAGTCTCATTTAAGGACATACAAATTAACATACAATAATTATCCTAAATATTATCGGTCCTCTTTCCAGATGGCCTGTAATCGCATAGACTGCGGCTGCCAATTAGTTTGCATACAGTTAAGGCATTAGAAGTAGTCTAGGTATGGAATAAAAAAAATAGTATAGAAATACTTTCAAAACACTTATTTCTTGAAACACATTTTAACACACTCTGAAAATAGAGTGTATGGTTAGTGTAGTGTTGTTTCCTCAGATATAAAAATAGTCAAAGGTTGATTTCACAGGTATAGTACACATTCATTCACATGGTAGAGTTCTGGTACCGAAGGTATGTATACCCAATACCTTGAATGTAAGTACAATGTACTAGTGAAGCTTTTTTTAGCATAGTGAAAGCTTCGTTAAACATATCTGCATTTCAGCTGTCAGTGGAAAAGTTTAAGCTGTTAATGTATTTGATGGTTATGCCATTCAGGTTTCAACGTTGGTATTTTTTTCAAAAGGAGGACATGTGCTCCTAAATTGAAATATCTAACTACAACCATTATGTACAATAACAGGGAGCTGAAAACATCATTTATATACAGTTTGAATTAATTTGTGTTTTGTATTTTTAATTATTTTATAACAATTTGTAGATATAATTTTTCACTTTGACATCATGGAATATTTTTCTGTTGATCAGTGGCAAAAATGTCTAACGAAATCCATTTACGTTTTATGATGTAAAACACAATATGGAGAAGTCCAAGAGGGGTGGATACATTTGAGAGGCTCCGGAAATGTCTATGCAGGTGTCTCCAAGCTTTTCGTGTAGGAGGGCTGCTTGGCTACAAAATTAAACATGATGTGAACTACTCTTTTTCTTTTGCTTTCAGTTAAGCACATTCTTCTTTCCCTGCAAATTAGTGATGTGCATTGGACACTATTATCCGAATCGTATTTGTAATTATTCGAATAGTATTGGGTTACCCCAATTTTTTTTGGGGGGGGGTCGTTCTAATCTAACATTGTCTCAATGGCCATTTGTGAGAGAAAAGAGCGAGCGCATATATGGAGGAAGCAGTCTGGTATACTTGCAAAATTAACATTGAGTTTATTGGATGGATAAGTCTTGAGAAGCTAGCTAGTTAGTTAAGCTAGCCAACTATAAGCTATTTGCTTAACTTACTGTTTTTCGCTCTCCCAACAGCCTTTAGATTCCTCAGCCTAACTATGCGGGACGTTTTGTAGCCAAATAATTTTCATACGTAACAATTAATTCTGATAATATATTACATCTTTTGCACGTTACATATCTTTTACACATTAATCTACTTGCTAACAGTAGACTACGCATATACTGACTGGGCCACCACACCACTACAGCTCTGATTGACGATTGTAAACACAAACACGTGCAAAGGAACGCGTGCCGTACAAAACGACTTAGAAACATTGTATATATTTTAAATGTGAAGCTATACCGTATGTAAAAATTCTAAATTGGAATTTTGATAGTGTGAAACATCATGTGCAGAACTCATTTTTACTAATTTATTTCAACAAAGAAATGCATACATTTAATTTTTGAGGGGAAAAAATGAATACACACAAGTATTGGAATACTAACTTAATTTCGGTTATTCGAATATTCAACTAACCGTGCCCATCCCTACTGCAAATGTTCCTTTTATTGCACTGCTTCAGTCACTATACCTGGGTTAATTAACTACTCTAGAGGGTGCCCTATAAAATCTGTTAGATTCTTTTCAGAAATTCTCTTAAAAATTCAGTCCTCATTTGTATTTTCCAGGCAGCTACAATCGCTGCACTGAGGTAATGACTCAGGATTGCGCGCAGGCAAGCCCAGTATCTCCTATCTGCTAAGGATCCAACAGACAGCCCAAACAACATGCAGGGCAATGCAACATGAGATTTTGCGGCAGCCCTGGTAAAATAAAAGCTTTTACTTTATAACCATTTCGCAAGCTTTTTGAGTTTTGCGAGTTTCTCACTCGCACATGATCAAATACATTATACGTT
This sequence comes from Esox masquinongy, assembly GCA_016801175.1. Lineage (NCBI taxonomy): Eukaryota > Metazoa > Chordata > Actinopteri > Esociformes > Esocidae > Esox > Esox masquinongy. The sequence continues at coordinate 3,066 of JACXGI010010382.1, forward strand.
TGTACGCAGACATCGTAGTTGCATATGCAAGTGAATTTGTCGCCCTGTCGAGTCCTAACATTGTAAGTAGAGGTCAACCGATTGATCGGCCTACCGTAGCTGGATAATCTGGGCCAAAAAGAGGTTTTGAAAATAATAGGTGATCTGTGTTATTGGTATATATATATATGAAGGAATTACATTAACAATGCTGATTGTTCATTCCGTCTTCTTTAATAATCGGACATCAGCTTTTTATGTGTCCGAATAATTAGTATCTGTATCCGCTTTGAAAAATGATTACCATCAACCCCAAAATGTAAGCATTGTACCTTTGGCCTATTATGTAATACCTTTGTACCTTTGGCCTATTATGTAATCATAAACCCTGTAAACTTTTAAATGTTACTGTGAATGTGTTATGTCTTAACTTGAAAATATTCTGTGTCAGAATAATTATTAGCTTGCCGCCAAAACATTGTCTGTAACCTACATGAAACTTGATGCCACTGACAGTATGTCCCAGTGAAACAAAATGACTCATCTGTTGACAACATGCAGAATGATATGCTTGATTGGCAGCATACTGTAGCAGCAGCCTATCAGAAGCTTGCCCTTTAGGACAGCCCCTATTGAGCTCAGTTTCTTGCAGTAACAGAACTGACTTTGATTTTGGAGGTGCTTAACCTTGATCCACGTAGTGACAAACCACCTAAAATGGTACATATTTTTACTGATGGCTGACACAAATACAGTAGGTTTAAGGCCATGCTCCCAAACATGATAACGAGTCCTCAATAATAAACTGCCCCACCTACATTTCAGAGTTCGCACATCTTGGTAAAAAAAATATTTGGAGCCAACCATACATTTCTAATATCAGACGTTAGAATATTATTTCAAGTAATATGTTTTATAGATGAATATTGGAATATCAGACAATTCTACTACACAAAGTGAAAATTTAAACCTAACCACTCTGTCGTGGAGAGGTGTGGGCTATTGGCATATGAGGCCACCAGTATAGCAGTTGGGTTAATTGCCTAGGTCAAGGGAAGAAAATAGACATTTTTAAATTTGGCAACCTCAGAAATTGATCTAGCAAATTTTTTGCTACTCGCTACTTGCAGGCTACTATGTGATTTTCTGTGTTTCACAACTCATCCCCCGAAAAAGGTATTGAAACAGGGTACAATACCCCTCAATTCGACAACATTGGTAATAGTCAGATGAACAGATAAGTTAAATAGCAGTGCAACCAGCTTTCATTTGCTAAGTGTATACAGGGTAGGATAGGTTACTTTTTAAATGTAATCCATTACAGTTACAAGTTACCTGTCCACATTCGTAAACAGTAATGTAACTTTTTGATTACTCAAACTCAGTAACATAATCTGAAAATCTTTTAATTTACTTTCATATTAAGAGGCATTAGAAGACAAATAGGAATAGCCTATAAACAACTGAACAACTTTTGCGGGATCAATGAATGTTAGAGTTTACATAACTGGCCAAAAACAGAATTTGCATTTTACCTTATGGGTTATGTACAGTGCATTTGGAAAGGGTTTCTAGACCATTGCTTTCTACTTAAATATGATTGGGCTACATCTCTACATTACATGCTACAGGTCTGTCAGATATTCAGTCATTCCAATTAATCCAATAACCCTCGATCTTCCAGAATCTGACTTTTTATCTGAACATAACCCAAAATCTAAGGATGTGTTAGCCTATTCTGTTATTAGTTTTGTTCATGTTTTTTATTGCTTCAAAACATCTTTGAAAAATAAATGGCAATTTCTCGAAAAGGGCATTGACATTATTCTACATAAAAATCAAGATATCCGTAGCTTTTCGCACGTACACTAAATCTGCAGAAGTGTGATGTTTTGCTCCACAACCACCAATATTGTCAAAACATTGCAGAAACACTAGGCACGAATGCAGGTTCGCAATCGTGAACACCCGCACACAAGTAGCCGACGTTTCACCCCAACAACCGTAACCTGCAATTATTAGGGCCACCAGCAATGGATTTTCAAAACGCAAATAATGAAATAAACTGTGATTATACACCCGCACTCTTAGCTTATAGTCAATTTCATCAGCAGCCAATGATAAACAATGAACGCAATTATCTGAGATGCAAAGCAAGCAGAATCACACGGCCTACCTGTGTGGAGTTGTGGTGGCTGCATCAAATGCAAATCATCATCCTTTGGCAGAGTGCTTCCCCACACACATTTTCTCCTCAAATATTGTGATGAATTCCATATGATGTTTCATCTTCAATGCAGCGCCACGTTACAGCTATCTAACAAATAGTTGCCTAATCTTCTAAACAATTCCTGTCTGAAAAAGATACACCAGGTAGGCTAATCGCCTATCATTGTTCTGAGAAACATGTATCAATACTACCAGGCCGTAGCCATGGAGGCAACATAGGCGGGACCAAATCAGCCGGGGGCCTGGGGGTCCCCCCAAGAAAAACATTCTAAAATGTTTAACATATTTATAAGACTCTTAACCATCAATATTCACACAATCTGATATTACCATGTGGGTGTTATTCCTACAACATCATAATTAATGTTGCTCCAGGACCATCATTGCAACTTACCTGTAGTTAGTTGGTTACCCCAGTCCAAAGACACAATATTCCCCTGCTCCCCACCCTTTGACCTAACCCTAACCTCAGAGACACCTGTGCCTAAACCTAACCTTAGTGGTACCTGTGCCTAAACCTAACCTCAGAGACACCTGTGCCTAAACCTAACCTCAGTTGTGCCAACATTAAGTATGATGTCGCCGGAACAACACCAACATGGTGATATCAGATAGGTCATCAATATTTGTTCTTTTTCTCACTCAATTCCATGTCACCTGCTCTCCCTGCCCTGTTGGCATCCTCATGCTCTCTCTCCCGCTTTTTCTTTACTCTGAACGCACCAAAGTGAACATGAAATAAATACTATCAGTAAACAAGTTGTGTTTCTTACCATGATGTTCAGGAATGGATTACTTACCATTTCTGATCTGAATAGCAATGATTATTATATCAATAAACATTGACTCACCTCGTGTTCCTGTATACTTCTATAATCTGATTGGTACTCATTTTCTCACTGCTCTCAGCTTACTTTTCTTTTCTGAGGCTTCCCAAAAAACTGATGAATGTCACTGCCACCCTTCCTCGTGCTCATGATGACACTCACTGTGAATGAAAGCTGACTAATAAGCTGACTTGCACTATAATCAAACAAACACTAATAAAGCTATTTATCATACAGTAAGCAAATACAACTATACAGTATCCTATACCAATATGCAATCAATGAAAACGACTACTGTCTGCATAAATTACACATGCAGCGCAACATAAATGATTGCCAATTACTCAGACTTCACGTGGGCATTCGGACAAATCTAACAAAATCCTTCAGGTAAGACATTCACGTTAGTTGAATGTGTGGCTAATTAGCTTTCCAGGTAACAGCTATGATAGATTAGCATTAGTGACTGTTGATTGATTAGCACTCGCAAATCGGCCCTTTTTCACCCAAAACTTTAGTTTACGCTCCATGCAATTACTGACACTTTTAAAGAAACGTATTTATTTCCACAATTACAATTCCAGCGCAAAATGACGTGTTGATGTTAAAACTATCACGATCGGCAGGAAGAATGGAATAAGAGTGATAGCGTAACACTCATATTACATTGTAGTTTTCCACTTTTTAATACATTTGAAAGTAATGAGATAGACAGTACAGTGTTCGACATTAATTGTACCTACCAACAGCACTTACAGTGTTGCCAAGTTAAGCAAAAATTTCAAGAACGACTGCTCAAAACCAGCCCAAAATCCCTGAAATCTAGCCCAACTTTTTGTTGACTATTTTACAAGGGACCCCCACCCCGGGAACAAAACTTAAGTTGCGGTATATAGCCTACGCATGTGAAGCCGCGGATCCTACCGTAGCTGACGTCGGACTGTGATAATAGCATAAAAACACTCGATATAGCATTATAAAGACAGAAATTGTGCGGCCGCGGTGAAGTTCACAAGTAGCCCAAAAACCCGCCGCCAATCAATTTTCACCCGCGACATTGTTTGAAAAGAAGCCCAATTGCATGAAAACCGCAGTTATGCCAACCCCACTTACAGCAGTGGACCTACTGTACAGCTTCTGCTGGGGTACAGCAACAGCACCTGGACAAACTACACGCAGAACTGCAGTAAACTGTAAAACTAGAACCGGTAGTAATAACAATGGCAATTTGTTGTTTAGTTAGGATTATGTTTACATTTGCTAATGATTATTTTGGACCGCGGTGCATGGTTCCCTCTCCTAGCATAACGCATTTTTATTTTATTTGTAATTTATATATCAATTTATTGGGTGGGACATTTTGAGTACATTTGAATATTGGGGGGGATGGTCCCCGTCAATATAAATTGTAATTACGGCCTTGCAATAGAAGGTAACAAAATAAAATTTTATATGGGTTGGCTAATATTATCGTAGATATACTCCGTTTTTACCAGCCATCCAACCAACCGAAACCGGAGAAAATTAAACTAGCTCTTCATCGGACACTAATTTGGTTATGCGCGCCCGCCTTTGTACACATGATGATCACACACACAAACACCTGAGGTGTTGATCACACACACAACACCGTAATTGTTATTTGGGTTCAAATAATAATTATAAAACATAATAATGTTTTTAAAACATTACATTTAAAAAAAATCTAACATGCAACGTATCATAGGTTAATAATTTCGTGCACCTATTCTTTTTCAATTGAAATAATCCAAGAAGTAATCATAATTTTTTCAAAAGTATCTGTAATCCGATTACAATATTTTAGATGGTAAAATAATGGATTACAGTTACTGGTTTTTTGTTATTTGTAGCTCGTTCATGTACAGGGGCATACTACAGACTTTGTGGTGCAGCAGAAAGATCAGTACAGCTCACAACCAGATTGTGAGTTTAAACCACGATTTATAAAACATGGATTTGTTTTGCTTATCAGTGTACCACTATAAAACATGTATCATTAGAAGTATTCCAAAACTATGTTTGCATGAGGGAAATGTCACATTTGGCTTTGAAGTTTTTCAAAGCCATTGTTTCACATGCAATTTTTGCAAAAACCAGATGTGATATCTCCTTTCCTGTTGGGACACAAAGTCTTGTCATGTGAAATAAGACGCCTCTGGAATGTACATAATGTCATCAAGTTTATCTACAAATTTACAAAACTGTTAAAGCCTTTATCACATATGAGGCTTACATTAAGTCTTGGTGATGCCCCAACACATACCCTAGATTGAAAACAAACAATCTTTTACTGGTGTTGTTTTTTTTTTTGTTGGACTGTTTTTTTGACAGTCTTGACATGAGGCATGACCCTTCTAACAGAGTTATCCTAACTGTTGTTTCTCTTGCTTCTCCTAATCCCGTTATTCCTCGTAGGCTTCCAACTTTCTCTGGGGACTCTGGGCCATCCTGCAAGCCAGATTCTCCTCCATCGACTTTGACTTTGAAAGGTGAGTCTCCTGTCTAGACTGTGGGACATCAGTCTTACAGGCCAATAGGCTAATACTTTTATTTCTGAACAGAAAATGTTCCTCTCGTTCTCTTTTTCTGCCTCCTCTTTTGTCCCATGTCCCATTATACCCTGTAACACCAGCAGTCGCCCTGTGCTCAAGTTAATCACTATTGACACATGGCACCCTCCCCTCTGTGTGGCTTCTCCGCCCGCTCTGAGGATCAGTGACAGGGGCCCCACCACTTTTCTATCTGAACCCTGGAGGAAATGCGATCCAGCAGGAGCAGATGGAACAGAGGCAGTATTGTTCCAGTCTCATTGGTCCTCCCGGTCTGTCTCTCATCCTTGGTTCAGCTGTCTAGCCCCACTAAGCTCCAGGCACAAGTTGCCCCAAAGTACATAGCGAGGGTCAGGTTACACCCATATACCCCACGTTTAAGGTTAACCATAAAAAGGTGGAAAACAACAGAGTTAGCGCCCGCCGCTTATGGGTAAAGCTTTTCTCTGGAGCTTCCAGCAGAGAGCCTATGTCCTACACTGAGAGGGGGACGGTACTCACGGTGAAGGTCTGTGGGGGGATTTCTTTCTCTGCCCATTTTGTCATTGCATTATCCATTTAATAAAACATGATTTTACTTTTTAATAACTTTGTTAGGTTGTTTCTCACAATTAAGGTATTCTATAGGGCAGGGGGATCTGTCCCATACCATGTGAAATGTAAGAAATTGGCTAAGTAATGTACTTCAAAACAAATAAATGTACAAATGTATGTCACACAAAATTGACAGTTTTATACATTTCACATGCATCCTCAAATGCAGCCCAAAAATATATATTTTTTATGTGTTTATTTCCATATAGGGTGCTCCATGAGCAGGTTATCTTTTAACAGCTTTTAGTCAACTTCAACCTGCCTCAGAATGTATGTAGGAAGTGTGAGCAAATGTACTGTGTATAAAAAAAGAAAGACCTGAAATGGACTTTGATGTTAAACATGATTTTGACAAACAGCTCTGGAAAAAATTAAGAGACCACTGCACCTTTTTCTTTCCTTTCCAAAAAGGTCGAAAAGGAAGGTTTTGAGTGAGGAACAGAAGGGTTAAAATTAAGAGACCACTGCAAATTGAATGCTTCTGTTCCTCACTTTCCTTTTCAACTTTTTTGGAAAGGAAAGAAAAAGAAAAAGGTGCAGTGGTCTCTTAATTTTTTCCGGAGCTGTAAATAAGAGAATATGGTAAGAGAATATCAGTCAATAAATAAGAGAATATCTATGAATTTTGTTCATTTTGGCCCATAGACTACTTTTAGGAAGAGGAGCAATTGTTACAAAATCGCAACATTCTCCTTTAAGCCAAATCACTGCCGACTGCTCAACAAGTGACAGGCGACTACTAGGCCTCATGCTTAACCAAAGACACATGTGCAATGTGACAATAGGGAGCCATAAGGGAAAGCATGCACCCCACCCTCCCAGGCTCCCACCCTACCGTTGATACTGAATTTAGTTATTTTTTGTTTCATTTGTGTCTGCGAGGCAGCGGTTGAGTTTGCGGACGTGTTGGCAAGGCAGCGGTTATTCCATACTTCTAAAGCCAATTTTACTAAAGACATTATTCTGAGGAAATGAGTAGGAGGCCCACTGTTTGGAATGGGTGACGGGCACAAAAAGCACATTGTGAAACAGCATACCTGCTTTTGAGTGTGTGAATTACCCTGGCTTTAAGAATAAATACTAAATAGGAAGAATATATCAAACATATATACACATATATATCATTCAAATGTGAGACAGGGTTGGATCTTTCCAAGTGACTTGTATAATGCTGTTGAAGTTGAATGTAGGTATTTTTAACTCGGCTTTATCAGGTCAGATAACAGAGATAACATAAGTCTTTAACCATAGACTTATGTTATCTCTAGAGACACGTTGCAAATTACGAGAGATGCATGGATGGAATAAAAATGAATATTTGTAGCCATTCACTCTCAACTAGAACTTCTTTCTGGTTGAAATGTAGATTCGTTGTGGTAAAACTGTCATACGTCTGCACTATTAAAACAACAAAGCCATTAAAACAAGCAATTGATTTATATTTTTCTCTAACATCTTTGCACATCAGTGCAAGTATAGCGGAGTACTACGAAAGTTTAATCACCAGAAAACATGAACAATAATAAAAGCTCCTGAGACACTGTAGATCTCAGCTTTACTCACAGAATTTAGATGACAATCGTGCAGTCTGAAAATCTAAAACAGTTTCTACCTTTTTTCAAATGAACAACCGTTTTTTAAAAACAAAAACAATATCTTCTCCATCATTTATTTGCCAGTTGGAGTCCTATATGGACATTTTGAAGACTGTCAAATTAATCTAAACAAAAATACAACTAAACAACATCAGTCACACACAAACGTGGGCTGAGTGTGTAATGTCAGCAAATAAATTTCCTCAGACTCATTTGTGATACTACCATTTTACGCAGTGGGGGCCCAACCAGTAATATTCTGTCTTAGACCCTAGCATTTCTCAAAGTTGTTTTGATGAAATGTCATCAGATAAGTGGAGGAACTGGGACATAACTTTTGATAAACTGGCATGATCAAACCCTGAATGTCTGTTGGATGAAAGTCATAGTACTGTATATGAGACTGTATACCACACATTAAAACGTACATTTTACTGTAATTGTGTTGATTACCGGTTAATATTTCCCTGTGAGTTAAAGCAGTTCATATTGTATCATAAGAAGAAAAAGCTTTGTCAGAGACATTCAGGTCCAAAGCCTCAATCAAAGCTTATCACACAGCACTTCTATGAGCTACAGTATCACAGTCCTCCGTTCTTCTCTTTCTTCCCCTGAAGTCATTGTCACGACAGTACAAACTAACAAATTAACTGCAATTCAGTGAAGACCACGGGAGACATCGATGAAACTAGCTCAGCCAAAAACCACAAAAAAAGAACTATAGAAATTCATCAAAAACAAAAAATAAGTTAAAGTTTTACACAGAACGCTCTACCTAGGCCTCCTCATAGTGCCCTGTCATTCAGTAAGCCCAAGGTAAGATGGTTGTCAATATGGGCACCAGTGTGTATCAGTGAGATTCACATTACTGTATATACTGAGATAGCACTAAGGAGTAAATAATAACTTCTTTATGTCTCTATTTGCCTCTCTATTTCACTTTGTTTCAAAGACAAGCACAATGGCCAAGGGCAAGAGCAGACATAGACTTCAGACTTATAAGTGTTAACCAACATGGTTCAAACAAATACAAAACCACTTTTCTCAGGGTTAACTTTCTAACATGTTGAAGCTTTGGTGCAACTTTGAAAGAAACAGCAATTTCTTGGGAAGATAAAAGTCAAAGCAAACATTGTAATGAAAGGCAAAGCAAACCAAAGCAAATGCTATTTTCTGCGAGGATTCAACATACCATGACAAAACATTAATCAGTTTGTCCATACGAACAGAAAACATTTTCCCATGGAATCAAAAAAACGGGTAACATATTGATTAGAAACTTTGGTCTTAGCCATTTAATTTGATCATATGATTTTTCTCTGTCCCATAATCAGCTTATCCAAAGGAAACAAATAATGAATGATAATCATTTATTGGATTTGTATCCTGCCTTTCTACCAACTGAGGTAGTCTACACAAGGCATACTAACATTACATACTGAGTTGGAAACTCACCTCTTCCACCTACAATTTGTGCCATAAATCAGCTATGAGTTGAGAGGTGAGTATGGTTATGTGCCGATTTGGAATGACGGGGCTTGATTCAGTGGCCTTGATGCGAATAGGGCCAGGTTGGAAATGTAACCAATACATTAGGTTTAACACCATAATTTTGCCAAGTGACTTCTAATTTTTAGTGAACCCTAGAATGTTAGACAGTAACAATATCACGGCATATTAATTTGTTCCTTTATTGCAATGACAATCATGTTAAAGGAGTACTGGATTCCAGGACGGTAACTTATTTCTAGGTGTTAACTATTGGGTTTCTACTGTGTTGTTCCGTCAGTATGTTGTATATTAGGCCAAATTTCACAGCACATTAAACTTCAGAAAAATACAGATAAAGTTCTTCAAATAATAGCTTATAATTTGGTTCTTAAGTATTCCAACACAAATTGAACTTCTACTGCATAAAAAATGCAATTCACAATTTTATTCTTAAAAGAAATACCACCAGTGGATAGACGTACACCTCATCTTCTTGTGCACTATACATGAAGTCTGACGGTTTGACAAAAGATTTGCAAAGCTGAAGCAAAGGAGTACAGAGGAGCACAACATTGACGCATGCATACCTAAGAGAACAAATGGAGTCATGACGACAGAAAATTAAAGCACTCAAGCACGCTACATTTATCTTAAACAACTGTGTCATTGTCTGCTTTTCAGAGAGTTCGTTGTGTTTTGAACAGACATCGTTAATGTTCAATGCATGGTTGTAATGTAACAATTAATCGATTTATCGAAGTAGTAATCAACTGAGACAACATAACGTAGGTTTACATCAACACAAAAACTGATTCTCTAGCCTACTGCTGCACATATTTTTACAGCTGTACTGTTTATGCTGTCCGTACCAACTGTCCCTAGTCTGGACAACTGTTTTATTGTCCCATTTGATGGCTCCCTTTGGAGGGCAATCTCCCCTACCACTACCCTGGGGCATTGGGATTTGATTGTAAGACCAGAGAGAAAGGGACACAAACTTCCTTAGTTTTAAAGGCAAGCTAGCAGTGTGAAGGGTGAAATGAAAAGCATTTTAATATATATACAGAACTAGTGAAATGTTTGGACACACACAGAAATACATTTCTCTGTCTCCCCGTGAGAGGCCCCCTTACAAAATATCTAGGGCTTGCAAAAAGCTGGGGCAGACCCTGGTTGTACCAATATTTGTACACGTTATTTAGATTTCATCACTCTCCTTTCTCGAAATCAAGCAGTGTAACGTTTTCTTACTGTTTTGTGTCGAGCCATCTGTTTGCATAGACATCTCCTTTCACTTGTTTCATCGCATTCTCTCTCTCTCAATCATTACTGACATTCAACCTGATTCTACCTGATCTTTCACCGCTCCTTTTTGTTACTAATTACTCCCTGTATAATTACGCATGTTTTTCCTCTGCCGCCGTCTTCCCCTCGAAAGGAAAGGCAGAGAATGAGGAAGATGTGAAGTGCTTTCACTTAATTGCTTCCTTCTCCACGTCTGAAACGAGCTACTTATATGTGGCCTCATCGAAATAAGTTTGTGATAATTGTTATCAAATGAATAATGAACACCCCCATCCAAAAAAGCAAACGCTATGGCAACATACCACATTTGTGTTGATGAAAAGGTCTCTACGGTGAAATCTGAAGCACAGTGTAATAGAGCTTGAAAAGGGAATCTATGGCCAAACAAACAGAATTAGGACTGATCCTAAATCATCTTCTACACAGTTTCTAATTCTTTAAATATATATATATATATATATATATATATATATATATATATATATATATATATACACATTGCAGAGTAATTTGGAAGTTGAACAATAAAAACCCCTTCTCATCTATTTGCTTATCTAGAAGTAAATCCATGTTTTAAAAACTCATTGAAGTTCAGGTGAAGACATTTTCTTTGAGTGAGCACCAGATGTGTAATTTATTGTGTGTTTTATGCCATAAGGAGCTTAGCTCATATTTTAGGTGGGTTATTTTTATTTATTTAGCTTAACTATAGTCAAATGTTGACAGTAAACTAATATGTTTTTTTATTTCACAATTATCTCTGCAAATTTTGACTTTCTGTAAAGGGTTTTCCATAAATCCTTATTGAAGGATTGTTGGAATCCTCATGGTCTTTCTTTCCCTCTATCCTCTATCTGCAGGTACGCAATGGCCCGATTCAAATATTACTTTGAGAAGAGGGATGAATACTTTGGATTGTCTGTCAGTTAGAAACTCGGAGCCTGAAGAAATTGAAAGTCTTCTAAATCTTTCTTAGTATTTTATATAGTAGGTTTTGTTGGTATATGCATGTTGAAATGTTGCAAACAAATGACAGGAAATATAACCCTCTGAATTTCCTGAATATGTACACTTGATTGCTACTCAATTTTTTTTGCAAAATTCCCACTGATTCTCCAAATAATTGTTTTACCACAGTGAGTATGGAGATGAATGCATTTGGCAAATTGAGATTCCTTCCAGGCCAGAAAGACGTTAATTGTTCCTGCATTTAGCCAAGTTACTCAAAGCCACAAGAACTAAGAATGATCATTAAAACCATAAGAGGTTTATTTGCAGGCTTATTCAACATTAAACTCGGTTGGGAAAAAAGAACAATTTCCACTGGTGGCACTGGCACTGTTTCCACATTAGTGTTATATTATTTCAAGATGGAATTATCAGCATGCTCTGCTTCCATTGTTTTGTTAGAGGTTTGCTCTTATCTGTGATTTCACATATGAATGCAAGATAAAGACATTGCTTTTACATACTGTAGGAGTGGTTGAGTTGAACTGCATTTCATTAAAAATAATTACAATTGTATGAAACACAGGAATAAAAGTGTTGTTTATTCTTGTTTATTCTCTCTCTTCATAGCTATAGGAGGTATTGTCTATGGTCTCATCTCTGAATCCGATGTACTATACATATTAAAACCTACAGATTGCATTCAGTGTTGTATACATCTACCCTAGAACTCTTAACCAGAATGAAACATGAGACAATAAATCCCAAATATTTAAAGTAGTGCACCATTCATAACAAAGAACAACATGCCTCCATAACAGCATGTACTAGACATAGTTGAGGGTGATTTGTCCTTTAGGTTGTAGACTGATAACACCAAGGGCTGGATTAGAATGAGCAAAGGCATGGGTTAGTGGAGACCCAAGTGGACCAGAACTAATTGGGACAAAAATGGACAAAATTGACACAAACAGGATTTAGACACTCTTGTTTGACACACCAGGTCAACAACAGTTGTGACAACATGTCGAAAACAATTAAGTCCTTAAAGAAAGTTACAGCGCCTTCGGAAAGTCAGACCGATTGTCTGGATGTTTTTCTGTGTTATAAATAAAAGATAGGTGTTTGCCATTCATATAAACACAATGCCCCATAATGACATACCCAAAACACACTATTAAAAATGTGAGCCAATTTATCAAATATTTGAAAATGAAAAATTGAAATGTCATGTAAGTATTCAGAGCCTTTGCCATGACACTCCAAATTGAAATCAGATGCATTCTTTGATTATCTTTGAGATGTCTCTAGAACTTGATTGGAGACCACCAGTGGCAAAACCAATTGATTGGACATGATTTAGAAAGGCAGAAACATGTCTATATAAGGTCCCATACTTCACAGTGCATGCTAATGTTTTTTGTTTTGTTAGCTACCATTTGTCTCATCGCTCTATCTGTAGTTGTTTGTTATGTATGTATTGTAAAGCGTCTTTGGGTTTTTGAAAAGCGCTATAAAAATGTTATGTATTATTATTTAATTTAATGTATTATTAATGTAATGTCTTCACATACCCATGTAAACATATTTAAAAAAGGTATTTAATTGAGCAACTTAATAATAACAACCAGGAACATAAGATATCACAGGGAACAATGACCAACTGACAGACAGGGAACTGCGGAGACTAAATAAGGAGGTGATGAGGGGGAAACACAAGAAGACACAGGTTAAATCAACAAACATAAAAACAGAAAGACCAGAACTTAAACTTACGCTGAACATAGAAATGCAACAATTGTTGTTACAGTTAGGGCATAAACCAAAACATGAAATCCAAGGTAGACCTCTGACATAGATCACAATAAGGTTATTTAAAAAATGGCTAAATCATTGAAGTTCCCAGGAGCTTGGTATTTGTCATTGAGGTGACCAAAAACAAAATGAACACTCGAACAGAACTTCAGATTTTCTCTGCGGGGATGGGAGAACCTGCCAGAAGGATAACCATCCAAAGCACACAGCCAAGACATTTCTGGAGGCCACTCAAGGAGAGTCTTTGAATGTCCTTGAGTGGCCTAGCCCAGACTTGAACCCCATTGAACATCTGCATAAAGACCTGGGGATAGCAGTTCACCAACACTCCCCATCCAGTCTGACAGATCTTGAGAGGATCTACAAGGGAGAAAGGGGAACCTGCCCAAATCCAGGTATGCAAACTAGTAGAGGCATAACCAAGAAGGCTAAATTGTCATTGCTGCCAAACACACTTCTACAAAGTAGTGAATAAAGTGACTGAAAACATATGTAAATGAAATATCCATTTTATTTTCAATAAATTTGCATATTTCTAATTAAAAATGTGTTTTGGCTTTGTCATTATAGGTTATTGTGTGTAGATTGACATGACAAAATGTGAAAAAGTGAAGGGGGACGAAATACTTTACAAAAGGACTGTATATGTTCCTGAGCATGGAATGAAGTCTCTGTTCTCACAGTCCTTTGTGCTCAAAATACACTAGCCGAACCAAATGGACGTGGGGATTATATCATACATTTTTATATTTCTTAGTTCTGCTTCTGATCCACCATATAGCTAGCTAGCTAGACCAAAATTTACACACGATTTCCATACAAAATCGTAAAAACACCACATATTTCGACATATCGTTAGCTATAACAGCTAAACAATCTCTAACGATACTATCCAGCTAGCTTCTTTCCAGTAAATGGTGATTATCCTCGCTACTGGGACAATCAGTGGCACTCAAGTTTTGGAACTGCATGAGGCTTCAGAACAATGAACTTGGCATACACCATTTACTTTTGCATCACATTCTGAAAGCACTCATCGGCAAAATGTGCTCTACAAAATAATGGTAGACTTAGTGGGCACTGTTAAGCTAAGTATCTTATAAGTTGCTTGCTGAATCTGGGAATGAAAGGTAATGGGCTGTACACATTCAAATTAGGGCGGGAAGTGAAAACAAACAAAGCAAATCATTAGATGTATTAAAATGAGACGACAAAGCGATGTCAAGGCTTCCAAGCAAAATCAAAACCCACTGATTCAAACTCAAGCCACATGATTTAATTTTCAGATAAAGCTCTACAGAATTAGCAACAATATAGACTTTTCATGCTTTGGTGATACAAATTACAACTGTCTCAGTTCCAATGTTGATTAAATTCAGTAGAAGTACAGATTTCTGTACATACCCTTTATATGGCTTTATCTTTGCAACTCTCCCTAGAAGGCCAGTATCTTGGAGTCGCCCCTTCACTGTTAATGTTGAGACTGGTGTTTTGCGGATACTACTATATTTATTGAGGCTGCCAGTTGAAGACCTGTGTCTGTTTCTCAAACTAGACACTAATGTATTTGTCCTCTTTCTCAGTTGTGCACAGGGCCCTCCCACTCCTCTTTCTATTCTGGTTAGAAACAGTTTGCAATGTTCTGTGAAGGGAGTCCCTCATTAACTTGCCAACTAACAACACTTCTAGTAGCATCAGTTCTCCCATCCAGATTCCAACCATGTGTTTAGCTTAAGAGGGGAAGCCAGCCTTGGAATGCTGGGCACTCTGCTGCTCATCCCAGTGGCTTTGTTTCAGGGTCTCAAACAAAAACCTCCAGTAACGTTGTGAGGACAGCCTTTAGACAAACTGTGCATTCATAGCTTGAGTGAACCACCTTCCATGAGGTTTAGAGGATCCTACCTATGGCTGCAGTTTTATTGTTTAATGGCCAAAAAATTGTCTTCAAGAATACAAAGCAAGTTGTCAGTTATAGCCTCAGTTTACCATGAAAAGAGGCATCATTCTGGTACATGGAAGTTTGGACACACAGCGTCAGGCAATTTCCAGTATGTATATTTCATTCTTATGCAATTTGTAACTGAAGATCTATAAGTTATGCGGAGCCATCCCGTTTTGTCCCAAAGGTTTTAGATGGCAAAAGAGTTTTTATGTTATTAGAAATGTCTCATTTGGATGTTAGTTTGAAAATATTTTTGGGAGGGGGGTGGTACAGAGAGAGATGAATGGATATGGGGATTGGAGGGGATGGTCTGGTTGGTCTAGTCGGTTTATGCTGAACAGAATAACCGTATATGTCAAATTTCAAGGAAGTTCGTCACCTAGGAAAAGATGATCAGAGAAAAGTACAAACACATTGTTAATGAAAACCTGCTCCAGAGTATTCAGGACCTCGGACTGGGATGAAGGTCCAACAGGAGAACGATACTAAGACAATGGCTTCGGGCAAGTCTGTGAATGTCCTTACGTGGCCCAGCGCCTGGACTTGACCATGATGGAACATCTCTGGAGAGGTCTGAAAATGTGTGTGCAGTGACATTCCCCATCTAACCTGACAAAGCTTGAGAGGATATGCAGAGATTAATGGGAGAAACACCCAAATCCAGGTGATCCAAGCTTGTATTATACCACTGGCGAAGGTGCTTCAACTAAGTACTGAGTGAAAGGGCTGAATACTTATGTAAAGCTGATATTTATGTTTTTTAATAAATTTGCATTTTAAAAACCTGTTTTTGCTTTTTAATTATGGGGTATTGTGTGTAGATTGATGAGGAAAAAATTAAATCAATTTTAGAATAATGTTAATGAAATGTGAAAAAAGAGAAAAATTCTGAATACTTTCCAAATACAATTGTAAATAGACTCCTGACAAGATTCTATACACACAAAAATTCCAATCTGCTGTTGAGAGAGCATGTTGAGAGAGCCTAGCACTATAAGATGGGAACAGAATCAAAGCAATGAAATACAATTAAAGCTACCGAATTCCATCGTAGGTGCCTGATCTGTTCGATGCAGAAATATAATGCATATAAATGTCATTTCCATCCATGTATCTTTTGACATCATTGCAGCTCTACGAGGTGACACAATGTTCATTAAGATTATTTTTGGGGCTCTGTATGTTGTAAGTTGTAGTGCAGTAAAACTATGTGGCATTTACCAGAATCAATGGGTAAATTACCAAATGTAATACATTCATAAAATGTACGTAGTAATTACTGTCTAATAGGCAATTACATTACATTTAAGTAACTTTGCAGCTACTTTTATCCAGAGCGACTTACCATACATTTTCATTCTGGTCCCCTGTAGGACTCAAACCCACAACACTGGCATTAGAAGTGCCATGACTGTAGCTACTGGGGACGGTCATGGCAGTCCTGTGTTAAAATAGGACTGACCAAATACTTATGTACTCAGTATTGCCAACATTTTATCACTTAATGGGCAATGTTTCACTTCACTAATAACAAAACTATATTTGTATCAGTGTTGTCAAAAATTGTGCACGTACAACCTCTGTTGGTACAGGGTCAAAGCCATGTCAAATAGTCTTCATTTATCAGATCAGGATTTTGTAGACGCAGCACAACACAAAAACACATGGACAGCTATAGGTTTTGATTCATTTCTGTGTTTTCATCCATAACTAAAAGAGAGGCAAATGCAAATGCAAAAGCGTTCATAGGTTGGTTATAGGGCCTTTAATGTTTTGTACCATAAGTCTTCGTCATATGGCAATGTATTTCTTTACTTCTTTAGAAATACGTTTACACAAAATTCTACTGGTCAAGGCTGTAATAATGCCTTTGAGTCACACAATCTGACAGGTTTTCAAAGGGGCATTGATTGAATATAAGATATTAAATTAATGAACTGAGCATGTGAAAGCAACCAAGGACTTTGATTCAAGAATGGAAAAATTTGCCTTTTGTCCAGTGACCATTTTCCTTTGAATGTTTCCTTTTTTATTTTAATTAAAAGGTTTGATGTATAAGTACAGAATTCAATGGGCATTGCTAAAGCTTATCTCACAAAGGCAATGTTTCAACATTTTCTTTGATCTTTGTGACTTTGCGATCTCACAAGGTTGACACTTGTTTTTTGTTTTTTTAACTGAATTGAACTTTTCTTTCAATACGTTGGTAGTGTATTGCCTTATTGTATGGTAAGCTTCTTTTTTTGTGATTTTTGTAACTTCTTTTTACCCCCTTTTTCTCCTTTCCCCAGTTTTGTAATATAAAAATGTAT
Organism: Esox masquinongy; assembly: GCA_016801175.1. NCBI lineage: Eukaryota > Metazoa > Chordata > Actinopteri > Esociformes > Esocidae > Esox > Esox masquinongy. The sequence goes on from JACXGI010010382.1 coordinate 20,673, forward strand.
CTATGGCCCTATGTCATTGCAACAACTGGAGTATCTTCCTAGGCATTCAGGTCAAGCCATGCTGCTCTTCCAACCAGGAAGTCACATGGGTCACCATTTCCGAGGGCATGCTCGCTTATCTTACTGGTGAGAAAAAGGCAGACTGAATTATTTTTTCTCTGTGGAATTTGGTTTTGTAATTTAATTCATTAAAATATTTATTGGAGTGGCGACATATTCTGTTTTTCATTCAGTCCTCCAGAATAAAGCTCCAAAAGGCTTTGCCCAGGTGAGGGTCTCTTTACATATTGTAGATTAAATTACATTAATATTGCTGGTACCCCTTATTCCTACCTAGACTGTGCCACAGTGCTGACTCTTTATCTGATTTATAGGACTCTACACATTTTGTCTGTTTGTGACTTGCTACAGTTGACTATTAAAACCAAAAGTACAACACACTGAGACAAATACAAGCAAAACACAGACAGGCAGTCAAAAGAGCTATTCAATGTTTTAAATTGTAAATACAAACACTAACTAGCAGGCACGCAAAATCAAACATGTCCACTGTCAAGTTTCCTAACCGGCTCTGAAGTGGCAGTGAAGGGTGGGACTGGCAAATTCTCTCCTTCAAATCGTATGGTTACTTGCATGATCATGGCTAAGCTGACAACCAAATCAAACCTATCATACATTTCCATATATTTGGGTATAATATTTGGGTAGAAATTTTCATTTTCCTTCTTTCTCTTAAAAACATCCTAGAATTTTACAAGGATTTCTGCAAAACCTAGGAATATTGGGAAAGTTACTAGAAATGTTTGACCCTATGTAGATCTCTGAATTGATTAACTGATAGTTGTTTTTGTATTTAACTATCATGCTATAAAAAATACATCAAATGATACAGCATTGGCTTATAATACATAGGTGTGTTTGTATGACAACACCTCCTCTTCGAATAACCTCCCTCAACAGATACCAACTACCTTTGATGCCTCATCAGGCCAAGAGAGCCTCCAAGATGTTTGAAGAGCCTGCCTTTGTAATAATGTTCTATAGTGGTCTTGATCTGACGAAACAATTGGTGAGAAAAAAGTACCGTACATTTACAATTACTTTTAAAAATAATGAAGTAAATTGTGCCTTGAGGGTCCATCTTAAGGAGAGTCTTTTAAAGAATCACCAAAGAGTGATTATGGCAAAGTTCTTCCATGTTACCATGGAAAAATAAGGTACATTAAAGTGTGCAATTAAAAGTCAATGAGTCCCAGTGAAAGTTTTTTCTACATGAACAGTTTTATGTATGAATTTTAGAGACAGATTATCTAAAGTAGAGAAAAGGTTTGGTATGAAATCTATATCCGACAAGTCAGTGACAAGCGTGTGGAATTTGTTTCCGCTAATATACAAACTCGTTATACAACAATAATATGTCCTTTGATCTCATAAGATCTTCTATAATTAAAGAGATACATGCTAAATACTATTGAAACTGTCATAGAATCACACCTATGTCATCAGTGTCTTTTAATAGTTCATTGCTCATTGAAACCATTAGGGCACTACTGATCAGGCACGTGCACAGGTAAGGCTCAACCTTTGCGTGCCCCTTTGCTATCTATTTAAACATAATGGATTGGCATATAAAAAAAATATATCATCATATCTCCAATTGAGGCACCAGGTAAAAACTTGATTCCTCACACTGGATTATGTATGTATCAAACGTAGTCAGCTCAAAACACTTTATTTGTATTGGAACAGTCCTACTCATTTAATATTTTTTCTCAATAGAATGGAAGAACAGAGTTGGAAAGACAGGGAAGATAGGGGGAGGGGAGTCAAAGGTCAGCTGAAAGGATTTATACATGTGCCAGGGTCAGCGGCTGAGACTGGCCATTTTGCTTAACACTTTATGACTTCCTGATGTACAGTGATGTGAGTCATACAAAAGAAAATCAGATGCGCAGTAATTCATCTTAACTGGTGGACAGACTCTGGAAATGTAATTCTCGTTTGTGTTCATTAGGGCAAGCCATGGAAAACAGTTAAAAAATATTTTGAAACAGAAAACATAAATAAGCCTTCCTCAGTTGTCCCAGTTGTCTGACCGTTTAAAGACATTTTCTTCCTGTTGGTGCCTAATGAAAACAATCCAGTTAGGACTAAGACTCTCTCCTAACTGTGTAGTCAGCCAAGGACATTCCATTGTAGGTGCAGAGCAATGCATTAATGTTAATGACCATTAGCCCAAACATCCACCAGTTTGTATTAACACTAACCTCTGTTACCCAGAAATAAAATTATCTAGCGAAAGTAATTTCCTGTTTTACTTCTGTGGGGCAATAGGGTTAACATTTGTTATTATGCGGCTTAGGTTGGGTGTTTCAGAGGTTATAATTATTGCCTTTCTGCCAGGAATGAAATCTCTTACCTCACAAGAAACTCTTCTGATTATTTTATTGTTTTCATTATTTAATATTTAAGATATGGAAAATGTTGAATTGGGTCTGAGGAAGTTACTGGGAAACCCATTCATCATTTGCAAACAAAGTTAAAAGTCACTGCACCAGTTTAAGTATAGCCTTCCATCAAACCTGATTGGGCCAACGAATCAATGATGATTTACTTTATATCTACATATAAAGTAAATCCAGTCTGTGTTCTCCCTCCTGAAAATTCCAGGACTGATAAATTTTAAATAAATGATTAATATATAAATGTGGGCTTAAAATTGATGTTCAGTGATTTACTTAACATAAGGAACAAATTAATGTAATAATTGAGGGGGCTCGTGTCCCTGTGGGTAGAAAGCCTCTGTGCACTCGCACATACAGATGCTCAAATGATCTGTTTCTATTTATCTACATTCAACAAACTATATATCCTATTAAAAAACACAAAGGGAAGGGAAATGTTCATTATTATGACTTATTTAACTACATTAAGACGGCAATGACACAACAGCATTTCAAGGAATCTCGTCTCCTGAGAGCCACACACACACACACACACACACACACACACACACACACACACACACACACACACACACACACACACACACACACAACAATGTGACAAACTTCCCGGCGCCCGTCTTAGGGTGACGCTACAGTCAATTTGGGAATTACAATAAGATTTATTGTGCGGCTGCATATGGCAGAATTTTCCATCTCCCGCTGGAGGGCTGGGACTACGCAGCGAGCACCGGCGCCACACACACACACCACAGCGTGGTGAGAATGTGTGACGCCTACACACACACGCACACAAGCACGCATCGTCACAAACACACACAAAAGATCTCATGATAAAAGAAACAACAGTAGGCTACATTGAAATCAGTTCTGGGAATTATATGAATAAAAAGGGGTAATAGACAATGTTACTGGACAGGGACACTGACAGGAGACGCTACACAACCGGATAAATTAAACACTATATTTCTGTACAATTGCCATAAAAAATAAGGCAGTTCCTCCATGAAAATACCAATTTAACTGCAGAAAATATAATGTAGAAGTTTATGTAAGGGAAAGTACCTTTTAATCAAGAAATGTCTTACTAATTCCCTAACCTCAATTTATAAATCCTGCTTTTTTATTTCTCACAAAATATCGACCAAATGAAGATCCTTTATATGGCTGGTTAATTCTAAGTAAAATGTCTGTATGTTCAGAATGGGTGTGAGTCTAAATTACTAAAGCCAATTGTTGCAACTAACATTCTTTTGTTTGTGTCATATTTTTTTGGTGTTATAATGACTAACAAAGTTAAAAACAATTACCATCAGTACATCAGAAAATGTGTTTTCATTTTACTATTGATAAATACTTCATACTCAGTGATTAGATGATGAATTTGTAAGGAAATCTCAGTCTTTATTTTTTTCTGATTGTCTTTCTCACCAAGTCATACTAACACTTTTAGAGCCAACACCGGCTAATAAATACAATGAAATGTTAAAGCGTACAATTGAATTTCAAATACAATACTCAACACAAAAAGTGTGTGAACAGGAAAAATGTTCTGCTTCTGTAGGTCAAAACCGATTGGTGGTCTGAGTGACCTTTGAACTTGTATCAAGGGTCAGAGCACCTCAGGCAGCACTGGAGCTAAAACAACAATTTCTGCCTTTATAATAAAAATGTTACTAAACTGGACATTTTCTCAAATCTGGCAGATGTGACGTTTTCCTCACATTAAGTCCAAACAGCTGATGTTTTGTTTGTCAAAATTTTGTCATTGTTGTTTTCCTAACAACAACTTCACATTAGACAGTACTGAAAAAATACATTTCATATCCAGTGCTTGTGTTGCTAATAACACTTAAAACAATGTCTATGCATGAGGCGAACAGTATAACTTTACTGTTTTCTGAAATGCAAGCAGAATCAATCTATAGTCCCGAAAAAAAGTTATTTTCCAACCTGCAAAAAATCGGTCAACATGGTCATGAAGAGTTACAAATCACATACAAATCAACCAGCAAACAGAGTAACCCTAACCCGCCTAAAAAAGAGGTTGTAAAAACAGACATTTTCAAAGTGGAGATGAGCATATGAATACAGGACTTGGGTATGACCTTACAAAACAAGTGAAGGGTTTAATTGACTTGAAATATTAGTTTCAAAATATACATGCACGGCAGAACAAAACGTACCTTTTTGAAATGCTAGAGGTAATATTGACCCAGTTTCTATTTTTTTTCTTTTTCTTTTTTTGCCAAAGTACCAATTAAAAAAAAAAAAACATTTGTATTTTGAAAACCACCTCTGATGACATTATTGTAAACTGATTTACAGACACAAATCTGATCTGCTGTACCTACAGTATAGATATAATAAAGAAAAAAACATACGTTTTAAAACTCTAAATACATGGTGGCCCTTTCATATAAATTACTGTTGGGACCAATCTTTTGTAGTTTTCTGCAATTCTGAATGCCCATAGAACTCACTATGAGAATTCAACTTTAAGACTTACCGAGCCTATTAAGATCTAATGTGTCTTAATATATGCAGAGTCTATAGAACACGTTATATTCACAACCTCTAGACACAAACTTCAGCCAGGGAACAAAACTGATCTCAAACCACTAATGATTTATATTCTTTTTGGCCCCTATTAGTTATTTGTTGAACTAAAGGACAAGTTTAGGATTTTAAAACTTAGTTACTTCTTAACCCTGAATATAATATATAAACGAGCAGAAAATATAATCCAAGGTTTGTTTTTTCTATAAACAGCCAATGCTAATGTAATCTAAAACAAATCTTTGTGATAAGATTCCCCTGAGCTTCCCCTTCAATGTCCTGTATAAGACGTGGGCTAATGTGGCCTTCGTAACCAAGTAGGAGGAGGGAATTTACCAGTTTAGAAGTCGTAAATACCAGTTGGATGCAATCAAACGCTTTGAACTCGTTGAGAAATTCTCACTGGATTATGGTCAACATTTTGTGTCAGTCATAAACTAAACATACAGCTATCAGCTGCTTGTAAACAAATTCTAGAGTTAAGAAAACATTAATAGGTAGCTTTTTCATAAATAATGTTTTGCGGTAACATTGAACTGCCATTCATGCTCTTACGAAGGTAATTTCTTTAACAGATGTCAGAGGTCAGCTTGTGGGAAAGGTTGGATCTCAGGGATGATAGACGAGCTTCCTACTAGTTATTACCAGTTGGAGGGCCGTTCTAGTGGATTTTTCCCAGTTACTACTTAGTTACAAACACAGCTTGAGGAGGGAGATGGAGACACTTCGTGCTCAAACCCAGAGTTAAATAGAGGACTCCAGATGGTGTTGCCCATTTTAGTATGGACGTTGCCATAGAGTTAGATAGAGGACTCCAGATGGTTGGAGCCCATTTTAGTATGGACATTGCCACAGAGTTAAATAGAAGACTCCAGATGGATGTAACTCCTTTTATCACGGATGTTGCTACAGAGTTAGGTACAGGACTCCAGATGGATGTAACCCCTTTTATCATAGACGTTGCTACAGAGTTAGGTAGAGGACTCCAGATGGATGTAACCCCTTTTATCACGGACGTTGCTACAGAGTTAGGTAGATGACTCCAGATGGATGTAACCCATTTTATCACGGACCTTGCTACAGAGTTAGGTAGAGGACTCCAGATGGATGTAACCCATTTTAGAATTGACATCGCTACAGAGTAAGATAGAGGACTTCAGATGGATGTAACCCATTTTAGCATGGATGTTGCCATTGAGGGCTTACTTACGCCATATTAAGATCGTCACTGGATGAGGATTTCAATTTGGTTGACTATAGCGTTTAAATGGGTTTAAGCCATATTACAGCCACAATAAATAAACCGCGGTTCTAAGCACGTGTAGCAATTTAAACAGAGATTTCTCACTGATGTTCTAGAAACGCTACCATCCGTTCCCTCAATGTTCCCCTCAGAGCGGTTCTCATCACTCACTCTGTGATTATACTGGCAGTCATACTGCACATAAAAGACAGTTTGAACAAACTCTGCTCTCTGTTGTAAAAATATTCTGTTGCAAACATCAGCGACAACACAAGCAGTCGAGCGATTTCATGTTATTTTTTTAGGTGGGGAGTTAGCCTACGACAAGCTATTTGGTATGCAACATGTCAGAAAAACAAGATATAGACAGGCTGCATCAGCGATTTAATGTGCAAACGTATCCTATTGGGAGGCAGTTATTTTTCAGCACCACTGACTAATACGGCAGCATACCTAAAATGATTTAGTCATCATATCTACACGCTGATCGTTTTGACCAATGCAATGTGCAGACTGCGTCTCCGCTTGGGCTACAACAGACGTGTGGCCTTCATAGTATATTTGTGGAATGTTTGTTCAAATCACCGCCGAATTTGAGCTGTTCGGAAGTGGGGGGACATAGGCTGCATGCTGGTGTTGATCAAAGTGGTTAAGGGGTTCAGAAGACGGTGAATTACAAAGAGAAAAACGTGGACTTTTACGTAAATAAACATGCAGAACGGGATCCAGATCCTTAGATTTGACCAAGAGGTTTCCAGGGGTGTGGTCGGGGGAGTGGTGAACACCAGGGGTGTGGTCGGGGGAGTGGTGAACA